>LAPY01000071.1:174977-188335 GCA_000970635.1 Eragrostis tef | reverse complement strand
AGGGTTCTGCAATTAGTTTTGTAATTAGACTTTAATTAGTACTACTAAATGACAATATTCTAAATGGCTAAAATCTGGCTAAAAAAACGAACAGGCCCTATTAGCCATGTGCGTCGGAAACGGCCGCGCGACTAGAATAAGCCGGCGGCAGGTGAGCAGGCGTCGGCGCTTGAGTTTTCCAGCTCCGCAAGGATGCGAACTGCCTCGCGCAAGCTTCGAACTGGGAACCCCAAGACGCCAGGTAGAAATCGACGGCTCAACGAGAGCCCCGCTTTGCTTGGCAGGCAACCACGCATGGTGACATGCTGTCTCTCTCACCGTCTCGCAGTCCCATCAGCTCGAGAATGTGCTGCGCCGCGACCAAACCAAACCCCCTGCAGTCTCGTCGCGGCCATTCCCTTCACGGAAATCATGGATTAAACGAGGTTTAGATCTTTTTGGGCCGGAGCGCCGGGCTTTTTCCTCTTGCCCAGTTTCGGGCCGGTCCACGCTAAGCCCAAATAGCCCAGCTACGGTACAGGTTTTCCGAGGTTTGGCCCATCCTGAGCCTTTTATCCTACCAAGCCTCTTGCAAAAAGCGCGAATTTGCAATTCTCATCTCCTAAGTCAACAAATCCTCTCATCTCCAAGAAGAAGAAAAAATTCAGCTTCTCCTTTTAAGGCTTTAACTACCAACAGGAAACAAAGAAAGTGCAGAAGCAGCGCATCGTTTACATTCATGGATCGGAATCACATGGCAAGGTTTTTCCAAACCAGGTTGAGTAACAAATCAATCATCCCAAGCTCTCAATAGAACAAAACGAAACGTAATAATTAACAAGAACTACTGATGCACAAGCACGCAGGCTCTCGCGCTTGTCAGCCACCGATCTATTACAACAGGGCCGGCGGCCGCGCCCTTCTTCGGGGTGTCGGCCGCGCCGGCGGGCGCGTGAGCGGCGGAGGAGCTGCCGTGCTCCTTGGCCGACGGCTTCTTGCCGGCGGGCGCGGGCGGCGCTGACGCCGGCGGCTTGACGCCGAACAGGTCGTTGGGCAGGAGCACCTTGTCGACGGAGTAGACGGCGAGCGGCTGCTCCGCGCGCAGCGCCGTGCCGACGGCGGGCCGTTGGAGTTCGCCGTGATGTTGAGCGTGTAGGGCCCGTCGGAGCCCGACGCCTGCGTGCGCACCGGGTTGCTGGTGGTCTCGAACGACGCGAGCGAGTAGAACTGCGACACGATGTGGTACTGCACCAGCGACACCTGCTCCTGCTGCGTCAGCGAGTTGAGCGTGCCGGCCTTGAGGCTGCTGAACGCGTTGTCCGTCGGCGCGAACACCGTGTACCCCGTGGAGGAGCCGTTCAGCTGGCTGTTGAGCTGCGTGTCCTGCTGCGTCGCCTTCATCAGCCGCATGAACGTCGCGTACTGCCCGCCCTTCTCCAGCACGGCCGTCACGTTCGGCGGGCCCTTGGGCGCCGCCGGCGCCGGAGCCTGGCACAGCACCGACGCCGGCAAGCGCCGCCGCCGCCACCAGGCTTCTCGCCGCCGCCATTGCTGCTGCGCGCGCTAACTGTTTTTGCGCCTATACAGCTCACTTCCCACTAATGATGTTATCTAAGCTCTGGATCGAGATGATGGCTTCGATGGGAAGGCGATTATATAACGGGCAGGGCGCGGATCGATTTGAAACTGTCAGCGTGTGACATGGGAACAGTCTGGCACGAGATCGAGCCTGGTGTTGACCAGACGATTCGGTGATAAGATAGTGGGGGCGCACAGAAATCACAGGTGGGAGCGAGTAGTTAAGAGCAAGTTGCAAGTACGATTCGAGCTTGTTCAGTTTCGTCTCCGAATTCCAGCGCCGCGTTCAAGATGCAGATCCGCATCGGCTTGATTTGCGATTAGTTAAGTGCAAAAGGGCCAGATCGATCGATCCGTTTGAAGTCTTACATGGATGCCGATTTGCTATCAGTGGAGTTGCAGGTGCATAAACTTTCCGCAGTTTATTTCGATGTGAAAGGAAAATTCGTGATAGCCTCATGTAACTCCTCACGGTGCAGAAACCTTCTCCTGAATGGGCAGAACGCACTTCTGCAGTGCAGTCACGTGGAAGAATGGTGCTCTGTAGAATACTGCCATCACTGCATGACAAAACATATGGTCCGAAAATCACCATGGGCTCGGGATAAGCAGAAAAGATTCCCCGGCTTATCTTGAGCATTCTTGGGTTCCCCCCTTTTTTTTGACAAAGGAGTTCTCTTTTCTTTTTTTTTCTTTCGCTGAAAACTGACCAACGGTCACCTGCTGCACACTTTCGTTGGGATTACAGATTCAGAAGTGATTCGGCTTCGCGCGACTCCAGGTTACTACTGGCTGTCGGGAAAAAAAAACTGTCGTGCTCCTCGGCTGGCCGCTCTTTTTTTTTAGATAAGAGGGCCTCCCCTCGGTTTTCATTAAAAAAACCGTATTTCTTACATGCCGACAAAACAAAAGTGAAAAACCACCGACCAGAGATATGGGCTCCTCCCACCCTACCTCGGCTGGCCGCTCTGCCGACAAAATTCTGCCGTCATTCATTTCCATCAGCGAGGTTACAACTATTGCATGCATAAGTTTGTGCAGGCCTAAAATTTAAAGGGCTGGAAACGAATGCACCCATTAGACAATTTTGTGTTACCTGTTTAGTGTTATCTGCTTCTTTGGACGCAAAAGGGAATTATGCGGCGCTGATGTGACTGCAGCGTGCATCTTTTCTGCTGATCCCATCGGACAGTTTTCTGATGACCGCCTTGGCAATAACAGAGCTGCAGTTCTTGGAAAATTGCAACACTGGATGTTGAAACGTTCCCCTTGTTATAAGATCCGGCAGATGGAACAAGCTGTCACTACTTTGCCGTCGCCTGCACAACTCTGCACTTCTGCAGCGCACGCACATGAAGATAAACGGTTTCCAGTAAAATACTGCAGGACAACCGCATAATCAATCAGAAAGGCACGAATTACTGCCATACCGTGCAATAGGATAAGCGTCAGCTTTCATCCCTTGGAACAATGGTGAAGCTAATCAACAGTTTAATAGGAGTACCATAGTTCCAGGAGACTGAATTCATTCGTGTTAGGACCATTCCAAAATCAAATTGCCACCGAGTCCGAGAGCACTCCTCACTCAGCTCGATTCCGCTAGCTGGGCAAATTTATTTCGTGCTACCGACAAAAATGGAATCTGCTAGCTACACTAATCGACTGCGCGCATAGCACGTCGATGCAACGAAAGAAAGCGTGGGGTCGTGCGACTTCCATCATAACTGCTGCCCCATGTCTGAACCGATAATTACAGGGTTTAATTAACAGGACATTACTGTACTGTACTGCTAATCAGCAGTCATCGTGCAGGCTGAAAAGGTGGTTTGTTTCAGCTTACGAGCTCCAGCTTCGCGCTTGCTCGAATAAAGTTTGGTTCCCGCGTTTTTTATCCTACTCAATCGCGATGGCGGGGAATCTATCCAGCAAATCTAACCGACCAAATCGCGTGCTCATGACTCACGCATCATGGGTGAACAAAGCTTGGCTTCTGAAAAAGGGAAGCGAAGCCAGGTGTGTTCTCTGATCCCTGCTCTCAGTAGTGCCGATTACACTGAAACAGGTAACTTTGATCCACTCATCAACGGCAATATTCGGTGTGCCTTCGAGAAGACGAAAGCTGCCGGATCCAAAGCAACTCGAATTCATAAAATCGAAGCCGAAATTCTGCTGGGGAGGTGTGATTTCGTGACCATAAACTACTGCATTCTTTAGTCTGCTCGCCTCCAACATGCACGTGGCGTGGGCTTCCGCTTCTTGTGTGATCGCTTCTTGACTCGCGTAAACTAATCACGGCAACAATAGACAAGCATTTGGTTTCTGAACCTGGTCAGAAGTAGCAATTTGATAACGAGACCTGAACATTACAAATTACAACACGAGCAATACGACAACGGCAGAAAGTAGCCGTTGCTTTAGCAGTACAGAATTGCGAGTGACCCTCCCAACGCACGGTTAAGTGTGCCGACATTAATTGTGCAGTTTCAACGTAACGATCACTGAACTGCGAGGATACAATATTTGGATTCTGCATGCATGGAAGTAATTCGATCTGTATGTTTTAAAGCAGCTGCGCCTAGTCTAAAAAAAAAGGCAGCTGCGCCAGCGTGGCATTTGTGCTGTTTTGCAAGTTGCGTCAGAGTAGTTGACCCCATATGCCTTGGTGGCTGCCATTCATATGGCAAACTAAAATAGGTTTGAAGAGAACTTTGCTCAACTGTATTTCAGTTTTATTTGTCTGTCTGCCACTGGCATTTCCCGTCTGTTTTTTCCCCTGGCAGTAAGTATGGTAGAAAATGGGGCGGTGCATTTTGTATGACCTGACATAAAGCTTATTCCTTCTTTCCAATGAAGAAACCTCTTCTTTGTGTGTTTTTCGTACGGTGACTGCGCTATTAGCAACTTTTTTGAAGGAAATTCAATTGCAAGGTGCTCACCCGTAGGTCGGAGTGTTGTGCCTGGACAATTTGTCAATCAGGCAGGGAGAGTGGGGGACAGGTACACCACGGCATGTTCATCAGCAGAAGATTATCCTAGCTGACTAGCTGGTCAGCTTGATCCATGTGCAGGCAGTGTCCAGGCTTGCGGCGACCAGGATCAGGGGACCGGTCACATGACTAACACGTCAGCTGAGGTTCAGAATGTTCAGATCCAGGAAAAGAACGTTGAGATCCAAGTTCCAGGCGAGGAGTATAACTATACTTGTGTTGATTGCAACATTTTGATTGTCCATCCATCGGCGCCAAAATAACATTGCTATTGCCGATCAGCGCCATTATTTATCGTTAATCCTGGTTCTCCACTGCAAAATGTTTTCACACAACCAGACAACGTGATTTTTTGTTAAAATGGGGGTTTATCTCTATAATCCATAATGCAATATGTGCACATTATCGATATAAGACTAAATACTTAAGCATTTTAGTCGACTATTAGAAAAAGAACATAACTTTTTTTCTCGCCCCTTTGCTCGTGGCTAAAGCTTTTTCATTAGTATTTAGCTCGTTTCCTTGAAATGCTGTGCTAAATTTAAAGGTTTTTCCCTGAAATACTAATGAAATGCCTGTATCCCAAACATACCAATTGTAAAGGTTTTTCTTATTATGTTTGGGCTCATACACGGAGCCACGGAGGTGATAATGTAGGCGTACACTAGATAAAGAAATACGGGCTTCAGATTGATTTTTGCAGAAGGCTTTGTCATCTCACGAGGCAAGTGGTGTTATTTGCAAATATCCAAATAAATAATTGCTCGTTTTTACTTCCTTTTTTTTGAGGAAATGCTCTTTTTTTTTAAGAACAACTCCCTCTATTTTTTTATCACCCAAAGTGACGGGGTTACATATGACAACAGGCGGACTCAAAAAAAAAAGGTCATACCTACTGACTCGTAAACACAGTTCCGAGCCAAAATGTGAGCATCTCCATTTGAGCCGAACTCGTAAGCACACTCGTGGTGGTGGTGCGCTTTTTTTACTGAGAGGGCCATATCCTAATACGGGCTCGGACATGTATCCCATTGTGGGTTGAATCGACCGACCCAGCCCATTGACAAATATCCATTGGCCTTTGACAGCATAACTCCAGTTTCCACCCGAGCCACCCCCGGCCACCTCCCATTCCCTCCATTCCCTCAGAAGAGGCGAAAAAAGACGCGGGAGTTCACCGGGGCGGCGGAGGTCGCCCGTGATGACGTCGGTAAACTCGAGGCTCTCCAGAGCCGCCGACGAGGTATCGTCGGACACGGAAGCCCTAGTCCTGGTAAGGGCCATCCCCTACCTCCGCTCGCCCTGGCGCTAACTCCTCTCTTCGTCGCGCCCGCTAAACCCTAACCCCTTTCGAATCCCCAATTCCGCAGGAGATGCGCAAGGCGTTCGGCACCATGAAGTCCCTCGCCATAGACTACGAGAGGGACGGCAAGTCCGAGCAGGCAAGCGTACTCAAGCATTCCCTATTGAATCCCCCATCTCGCCTCACCTCGTAATCCCTAACCCACCAATCGCACGAGTTTTTCCTCTTTTCAGGTGCAAAAGCTTGAGGAGATGGTGCTGGAGATGTTGGACTCTTACGAAGATTGCGTGGCCCTTGCTCAGGCGGTGAAGGCTGTACCTGAATCTTACCAGCCGTCTGATCAGGTGGGGGCGCTGCCAGCCTTTCAAATTGAAGCAAATTTTGTGGCATCTGAGTTTGGTAAATTTTTCCTAATTTGTTTTTGCCCGTTTTGTGTCGGTACAATTCGAAGCTCACGAATTTCAAGGGGTTGATCGAGACAGAGGTTGTCAAGATCAAGGAGGGCTCATCTGCATCAGGGCAGAACCACCCCCTCTTCCGGCAGTTCAGGGAGTCTGTTTGGGTATGTGACACTAAGAATTGTGTGTTCATGTTCATTGAGATGATCATAGGACTATGTCTATGTACTGTTATCTATTTTCCTGCATTCACTAGATGCTTATTTGTAGCCTATGATTGTTAGAAAGGCAATCTATCAGCTTTTTAGAACGAATGAGTTAGGTTACGTTTGAGAAAAATATATGTTTATGTTTAATTGCAGAACGCTTGACTTGGTGTTTCTATGTTTTCTCTGCAGAACGTTCACCATGCAGGTCAACCCATGCCTGGTGATGAACAGGAGGATGTTGTCATGACTAGCACCCAGACGAGCATCAGAAATGTCAACTGCCCATTAACTATGAAGCCTGTGACTGAGCTCCAAAATCCAGTGCGCTGGTATGGCAAAATTTATTCTGTAATACGCTGAAAAATGATAGTGGGTTCTTCCAACTCAAATTCAAAGATTGAGGGGCACAAAGTTCAACTTGATACAAACAAGCACAGCTTTCAAGTCCTGTGTCATGGTACTAGAGAATAATTATTCACACCTTTTTCAACTGATAAAAGAGAATAACCATCTGCAGTTAGATTTATTTTTATGAATGGTACCGAAATCTTGATTATTATTTTTTTTGCCTCCTTTGTATGATATATGAATGTAACTACGATGATTTTTCTTGGTTAAAATCTATATATTGTATTTTTGGCAATGGTTAATTGAATAATAATTTTGGGTTCCTGATGTATGATGCCACTCATGCAATCTTTTCGATTAAAATCTATATGACCCAAAAATAATCATTTCCCTCTGTCGAGGATTATCTGATATGATATGATCTATTCTGACTGGCTAATTTTAGCCGAGGAGTATTGGGAATGAGAACGTCAATTGATTGTGAGCAGTTCTGCTCAATATATTGGATTCAGCATATCATCTACTGTCACAAGCTGATGATGTTCTTGTATGCAGTGCAGATTGCGGGCACATATATGAGAAGGTACCAATATTGCATTATATAAGACACCAGAACCCACCAAACTGCCCTATCGCAGGTATATCATTGCTCTCTGCCCCATTCCTCCCTCCTTTCATTTCACAAGGTACTCACTTATTTCTCTTCTGTTCAATTAGCCTGTCCTGCTGTCCTGCAAATAAGCAAGGTTACCTGTGATCCCCTTCTCCGTATTGAAATCGAAGAGTTCCGTTCAACAGAGCCTGCTGCTCCAAATGCCACCAACATAGAGGACTTCACTGATCTAAATGACGACGATGAAGATGACTAGTGAGGGGCGTCCAGGTTAAGGATAGTTGCAGTCGTTATTTTGTAGGAGGGTAGGTTCCAGCATCGTTCATGACACATGTTTTGTATTGTTGGATGCTGTATTTGATGTTATTGCCTTGTGATGTGTCATGGCTAGTGACTATGCCGATTAGTGAACAAAGTACGCTATGAAGTAAATGTATTCCAAAATTGATCCTTGTTTCGTAGCATTTCCTGTATCAAACTACATTTGGAAGCATGGTCAACTGGATAATAGGACAGTCCCCAAGTGGATCAACTCCACGATGCATGCCACTACTTGCTGTTAACTGTATTTTCTTTCTATAAGGTTCAGAAAGTCCGTATTAAGCGAAGGGCTGACTCAATCTTTACATTTAACATTTCAGTGTATGCTTCGGTTATGACACTTTATCAAGTTAAACTGTTTCAGGATAGGAGGGCAGGAGAACCGAAGGAGGCCCATTGTTCACACTCAGCGGGCGTGGTCGGAGGCTCTGATAGCCCCGCGAAGTAGCTGAACAGGGGGAAACAATTAAGAAGCGGCGGCAAACAGCCAACTTGTCTACAGGAAGCGCTGGCAAACGAGGTCCGGCATAACTTCAGACTGGCGGTGGAGTTCAATGGGTTTGGTCGGACGGACGTTGCACGAACCATGGGGCCGACGAGACGATGAATGCGGTGGAGTTGGCACGGCCGCACCAGCTACCCGTCCGTTGCTCATCAGCCTGATCAGCAGCGGGTGCCGCGCCTATAATCGTGTGATCGTGTCCACCGAGGTCAGAAGTACCATGCCTCGGCTTCGCCCTCTCCTCCGGGCAGGGCAGCGTGCTCCGATGAAATTCACAAGCCTCTCCCGCCTTCTGAGGTGCTTGGCAACGGAAAGAAAGAGGTATCCTGTCCCACCTATTTGGCTATTTTTCTCATGTTGGTTTCCTGTAAGGTTTATGGCATCGTCAAGATTTTGGCTATACTACTTTATCGTTGCGGAACAACTCCAATGTACAAATTGCAATAACACACTACTAACAGTGCCAATTGTAACTATTGGTTGTAACTATTGATGGTGAAAATCAGAAGTACGAAAGTATAACATAAAATGATGGTATACAAAACAAATTGTGCGCATGCTCCATATATGATATCTAGAACTGGCGTTAGTAACATTGAGTATGCTACCCGTCACGATACAAATATTCCAACTTTGATCAGTCAGCCAACTTTAAGCACAGCTTAGATGAAGACTTATGGGGCCGGTGGTGGCAAAGCAACCCATGGACATTACAATCTCATAACACTTAAAAGTAAACGGTGCTAATACGATCAAACCCTCTATAAATGGGTCTGTCAAAGCATACAGCATATAAACATGCGGTTAAGTTTACAGTAGCAAAAAATGCTGACATCATTGAGCACTTAAGGTCATACTAAGAGCTCAAACACTACAACTAGGATACAAGTTTGATCAGCAGCCTTGATTCATCTACATCGTCATCAGACCCAATCATCATCTGGAGACAACCGGCGGTCCACAGGAGATCAGTCCCTGCAAGCATCAGAGATATAATCAGCTCCGAGGCTTAGATCCTGTAAGCATGACTAACATGAAGATGATAGCAGGCATTAACATTTCGTCACCTCCATGATATACTTGGCTAATAAACCAAACACAGATCAGATCATCATGTCCATTGTTGAAACATCAATCACCCTGCCAACAACAGGTCTTTGCTCGTGAACCTGCAGGATTGTTTTGTTAACAAGCACTGTACTTTATAGTGATATCAAAATAGGTCAAAGAACACTTACTGTGGCACAACTGTTGCCCAGTGATTTAGGCACTTGCTGCTTCAAAGACTGGAACGGAGATGGGTAACTGGCATCACCACAATCCATTTCTTTTCTTGCTGGAACCTTTTCAGTCAAAGATATCCCAAATAGTTTGCAACTATTAGTTCTAACCTCCCTGTTATCTGGTACATCCTTTCCAATACCAATAGCTGAGTGCAATCTCTCAACGGTAAGGTGTCCATTTGCAACTTCTCCATAAACATTATGAGGCTGAGTCATCAACATCTGCTCTGTTCTTCCGATACCTTCAACGTGGCCAAACATAGCAGACCTGTCATCCCCATTCTGATCCATATAGGCATTCCCAAATTCGAATTGGGACATCTTTGACAGACTTTGTTGAAACATTAGGACAGATGGGGGAGATGAAGTTTGAGATGGAAGCAATGATGCTGGTGGCCCACGGTAAACACATCCATTAAGTTGTGCGTGCCATTTGTTCGCCACACTAGGTGCAAGAGGACCATCTTGTTGATGAAAGCTACCAGTTCTCATACATGCATCAACTTGAGGTCCTCGGTAAGGACGTAAAACTTCTTGACCTTGCAAGACCTTTTGGAATCTTTGTGACTCCCCAAAGCCTGAGCAATGGTAGGAAAACCCGGGGCTTCCTAGTGGTGCTCTAGCACCTAGCCTTGGAACCCCAGGGATACTGTTACTCACATCACTGGAGCAACTTCGCTCATCAATGTACTGCATGTTCCTTGCTTCGCAATGCTGAGCAGCAGCAGCAGTACTGTTGTGAGTTCGATAACCATGTAATTCTTGACCTTGCAAGACCTTGTGGAATTGGGCAGATTCCGCAAAATCAGGGCAACCACTTCCATCTAGCAGAAGGAAAAACAAATCCATCAGCAAATATGAACAGATAATTGCATTCAATTAACGGTATGTTGACAACTACATACGTGGAACCAGCAAGTCTGCATTAGCATGGGAAAGACATGGCTTCAGTCGCTTCGAATTTGGTGTAGACAAGTGAGATCCTGTAACTGAACCTGTCAGTTCTACTTCCCAAGGAGAAACTCTGTTCGACCGGCGGAAATCCACATCATCGTCCCATCTCACCTGCAAAAGTGTCCCTCAGCAAAGAAAATATATATACAGAGGGACATCAAGAGAGTTGGCGGCACACCATTCAAAAATGCATTAAAAAACTGTACTAAGCAAAGCCAAGAGAACATTTTCTACCGCACAAAGGCGAGAGAGTTAAGTGCATTTCAACAAGACCGAGCAGTTCTATACCTGCCTGTCACAAAACAAGCCTCTAATCAAGTAAAATGAAATGTGTGCGACAAAATATGAGCAGTTTTAATCTCTCCAATTATGTCCTAAATCACTGCCATCAGTTGTGTTACGTGTGTAACATGTGCTAGGTAAAGAAAGACTTGTTGAATTTTAGTTACAGGTGACATATTGCCACTCAATAACTAAGAATCAAAACTGGTGTTGCAAGGTACAAATTGTGTAAAATACGAGAAAAGACAATTTACCATCAAACATTTCCACTTCGATGCACGCCATGTAGGGTCTGCTTCGCTGATTCCTGTTATTATCCCTGTATATCTGCAGAATAATTTTGTGTCAACAA
This sequence comes from Eragrostis tef, assembly GCA_000970635.1. Lineage (NCBI taxonomy): Eukaryota > Viridiplantae > Streptophyta > Magnoliopsida > Poales > Poaceae > Eragrostis > Eragrostis tef. The sequence continues at coordinate 177,226 of LAPY01000071.1, read as the reverse complement.
ATCATCATTCAATTTGTTAATGATCAGTGGTACGACTGCAGCATGCAAACCTCCTTTCGGTAGCATCTTCACTCTCATATCTCATTTTGAACCGCATCCCAGCAGAAAATGGTTGGCTTAAGCTCCTCATAAACTTTGAGTAGGGTATAATGAATTCACAGTGGCTTAGCCTGTAATTTAAAATAAAAAAAATCAGTGACAGCTATAATGCCAGAAAAACGGCAAAGGCGTGCTTGAAAGTTTATGCATATTATACCATGGTTCTAATAATTTCCTAAATTGTAGAAAGCAAGAGATGCACGACGAAATAAGTGAAGTCGCTACCCTTTCGATTAAAGGACCATCAGAAACAAGCTACTAGTTCTATAGCAAGAAACAAACAACACACACCACATCAGGGGTATTCAAGGTCCTCATCAGATTAATTTTTGCAGATGCACAAGGACTATCATACAATCTACGATTTCTGCTACGATAAATCATGCTGAAAGTAGTAAAAAATGAACGTTCTTCCTCACCTTGGGTTATAGTAGATATGAAATTCACTTTTCGTGGCCACAGCATGTGCAACATTTGCTAGTGTCCCAAGATTTGAACACTGGTTATAAAGTGCCGGAAAAGCAGATCCATTTTTAAGCTGAGCTGCACGGCGCACACCAAGTCGCAACTCCCCATCGTCTCCTCTGAAAATTGACCAAGAGTTTTAGAGAAACAGCAGCAGCACATGACAACCATCTAGAGGTGTGCTTTGGCCTACCGCAGAAATAATACGGCATCCCCTGAAACAAGCTTCTTCTTGTTGACAAATGCACTCCATCCGGTAGTTAAGAGGTGCCTGCGGGGCTGGCCTGCAGCAAATTCAGATGTGCATTCGTCAGAAATGAAGGACCACGTAACTTCTTATGTTAGTCCTGTTTCCATAAACAGGGACCCATAACTTCCCAAACAATCAACTAATGAAAATGGCAAATTTCAATTAGCAAAAAGTAAATGTAAAATTATTATGTCAACTAACAACAATAGTACAATAGAAACCAAATCCAGAGAGCTTGAAGATTTGACATAGTTTTCCAACAGTTTCTGACCATATAGTCATCAGTACTGACCATACGAAACTGACAAAGATAGTGCAGAAGGACAAGTGGTCGACCATTGCTGCAAGTCCTAGGTCCTAGGTGAGAACTGGTGAAGCTTGAAATTCTCAATGAAAGTTAAAAGTGCAAATACGAGGACAACATTCGATCACGAAACAAGCATTATAGGATTCAGTTCCATTCAGTCATACTGAATCATTCAGGGTGAAGCAATGCAGCAACTCGAACAGGAGATGCATGCAGAGTACAGAGGCTTAATGAAGAAAGGGGAGAAATTGGGAGGTATGCGCCGCAAGTATTTCAGTCACCAAAACAGCGTAATCGTTCGACGTACCTCGATAAATGTGGCGGAACTTCCACTCTGTGCCGTGCAAATCCTTGGCAACAAGCTCCGGAGACGGCCGCTGCTGGCTGTAATCCTGCGCCACCGAAACGAACATGATTCAGCAAGGCAGCTCAAAACAGCAACCTGGCAACGAAAAAAAACAGCCTTTTTGACGCCATTTTGTACAAACCAGAGGCGGGAAGCAATCCTCGGCGGCGCGGCGCGGCACGGAGAAGCCGCCGTGCGTGCTGGTGTCGGAGGCCGTGAGCGTCTTGCAGAACATGTGCGGCATCCGCGCGAACCGCTGCTTCACGGTGTCCCCGTCGTCGGCGTCGCCGCCGCTCCCGTCCTCGGACCCTCCGCGCAGCCGCCTCGCCATCTCCTGCAAGCGTCAGAAGCAAGCGCCTTAATCAGCACCTGAAATCGAATCGAATCAAATGTTGCTGGTGTGCTGTGATTTTCATTCACGCACCTCGTTCTCGTCGACCAGCGCGAGCTGCGCGTAGACCTCGTCCGTGGCCGCGTCCGCCTGCACGAAACGCACAGCAGAAGCCAGTCAAGCTTCACTCACGCAGCAGACCATACAGGGCAACTGACACATTGAGCTTAGGAAGCGTCGAAGAAACAGCAAACCGGTGACTGCACGCACATGGAGGGTGACGTCGGCGCCGCCGCCGCCAGACGCGGCGTCGCCGAGCTGCTCGAGGTGCCCCTGCGGGAGGTACACAACGACGCTCCCCTTCCTCGGCAGCGGCGCGACGGGGCCGGCGCAGGCGTGCCAGAGCTCCAGGCACACCGCGGCGCCCGGCCGCGGCTGGGGCGTCGGCGGG
>LAPY01000071.1:146097-159230 GCA_000970635.1 Eragrostis tef | reverse complement strand
GCTAGTGTACTGCGACGACAAGGGCAAGTTCGTGATGGACCCCGAGGCAGTGGCGGCGCTGCAACTCGTCAAGGGCCCCATCGGCGTCGTCTCCGTCTGCGGACGCGCGCGGCAGGGAAAAAGCTTCGTCCTCAACCAGGTACGCGCGGGGCTATGGACTCTTAGGTTTGGGGAAGAAATTCCGTTTCTGGCCATCGGTTTTCTAGGAGGCTAGGGTTTGACGTTGCCTCAGAAATACGATTCACTAATGTATTCAGGCTTGATGCGCGGGTTTGAAGTCAAAGTGGCAAATTTGGCTACTCTAGTTGTACAATGCGTCACTGGCAGGGTGAATTTTTGATTCTAGGGTTAATCTGCTGCTGAAGTTAGGGCGTTTGCCCACGTTTTGTCTCGTTTAGGTGTGTTCTCACGATGTTGCTAGCCTGAAGAATTAGGTGACTTGAACTTGGAAGTGTCTCCGATTCTAGGAACGAAACTAAGTGAAAACTCGAATAATAGCAATGTGTGTGGCTTGTTTCCGCACACAACAGTGAAGATCTAAAATTAGTTGCGCCCATCTGTTAGATGTGTTGTTTCAGTGAGGACTTGATCATTAGATCAGTGTTTCTAATGCGGTTCATCACTTGGAGCTAGATGTGGGCTTAAGAATTTGTTTGTTCTGGTACTAGAATGGTCTAGCAATGGTTGGTGCTTACAGCCTTGCAGGATTGTTATACATCATAAATTATACAAAGGGATTGTTAAAGTTGCAAAACTGCGGTGTTTAATTGCTTCACAACTCATTGGTTTAGCAGTTCTTGGTTGCATCCATTAAGTGCTAACAACCAGTGAACCGCTCTAGCAGAAAAACTCTTATCAGGAAGTTTGTTTATGCACCTACGGACCTTGACATGCTGTTGATCCATATATTTTATTTATTTAGAGCTTGTACAATAGAGAAATTACATATTAATGCAATGAATCCTTTGTTATCTGAGGAAAAATTGTATACTGTGTTGCACGTAAAGGAGCAAATCGATTTATTGAAAATTGATCCGTTTCATGATCAATCGGATTAACCTCATATTTAGTTATGTTCCCTGTTGTCACATTAGAGCTAGCGGTATGCTACTACATTCTGATGAATAATAATCATATGGAACAGCTAAGAACAAACATTTGTTATACTCCTACATTCTGATGACTTAGTTCGATTTGGATCAATACCTCTGCAGAAACTTTATTAGTTATTAACTGTGAAATTCAGTGACGTGTGACATTAACATGGCTTCTAAATTTGCTAGGTTCTAGAATCTAGAATTTTTTAGTTTCAAATTTGTCTTTAGGTTCTTAGAAGTGTGCATTTAAATCGTTACGTGCATTCGTGTTCATTGGATAAAAGTGGAAAATAGGATGTAATAGATATCAACATTGCTTTGTTGCGTGTTCTTTTCATTTGCTCTGCATCAGACAATAAAATACGGCCTTTGTTTGTAGCTTCTGGGGCGCAGCAGTGGTTTTCAAGTGGCTTCAACACATCGACCCTGCACCAAGGGACTTTGGATGTGGAGCACACCTTTGAAGAGAACTGGTCTTGATGGAACTGAATACAGTCTTGTTTTGTTAGATACTGAAGGAATCGATGCTTATGACCAAACGGTATGTTTTAGTGCTTTACCTTTTAATTAACACCCTTTCACCGTTACTGATCCGCGCTTAGCGGTTGCAGATAATATGAACTTTTAATTGGACCACACCTTTTGGGTGAGCCTCAATTTTTGGTGGGGTACAATTTTGAGTAGCGCCTGCATCGTTTATTTTCCTACTGGATCTTTATTAGATTATTTTATGTAGTAGGATATATCTATTTGCTTCGTTCTTTGTGTTTCAAGCTCATTGTTTCCTCGTTGGCAGGGGACCTATAGTATACAAATATTTTCCTTGGCGGTTCTACTGTCAAGCATGTTCATATACAACCAGGTACACTTCTGATTCAGTGAGTTGTGCTCTACATCTTTGAAATCCTGATGTAATAATAAACTGATACTTTATAGCTTCAAATCTTCAGTTGTAGCATGCCATATTGAGGGATGCTAATAGCTAAGCCTTTTGTACTTTCTTCCAGATGGGAGGTATAGATGAAGCCGCATTGGATCGTCTTTCACTGGTCACGGAGATGACAAAGCATATACGTGTCAGGGCCTCAGGTGGCCAGTCTACTGCATCTGAACTTGGGCAGTTTTCACCCGTCTTTGTTTGGTTGTTGAGGGTAAGATACTGAGCGATTGTTTCTATGTTGATCCTGATATCAACATGCATTTTCTTTTGGGGGGTCCTGATACTTCAATCGTTCCATTGCTGTACATGCATGACCCTGCTTCTGGCAAATATATATGGTGTCTAACAAGTCCCTATTTTGTATAAAACATCTTTCATATAAAATGACATGCTGCTTCCTTCTGTCAGGACTTCTATCTGGATTTGACAGAAGACAACAGAAAAATTACTCCACGAGATTATCTTGAACTTGCACTTAGGCCTGTTCAAGGTGGAGCAAGGGACGTTTCTGCAAAGAATGCGGTATAGTAGCGGTCTTTTCTGGTTGCTTGGAATGCTGATCTTTTCAAGTAACCTGACACAGACTGTCCTGATGCTTCTTTTGTTTCTTTTTCCACAATGCTCATCTGGAAGATACGGGAGTCCATTCGTGCTCTTTTTCCAGATAGGGAATGCTTTACGCTTGTGCGACCTGTGAACAATGAGAAAGATCTCCAGCGTCTCGATCAACTTCCGGTAACCGTCGCTGCTTTTAAATTGTAGTGAACATACTGTTTTTGTGTCCTTGTACTCAAATACTCAGCACACCATTTTATGAGTTGCGTAAAAACATGTGTATCTTATCTGGCTAGTCACTAGTGCGATTGATAATGGCTTATGACTGTTTCATACGGGTACGTACCATGAATCTCTGTTAACGTTATTAGAGAATAAGATGCTATGTGTGTCTTTGGGCTCGAGAACTTGGTTCAGTAAGCGGCATTAGAGTTTACAATTGATATTAATATCATTCTATTCAGGGGCTTACAATCATATTGCATGTTCATTCTTTTAAGCAATTAGTTTAATGCATTTCTTCCTTACCTGCAGTTAAGTAACTTCCGTCCAGAGTTCAGATCTGGACTGGATGCTTTCACAAAATTTGTGCTTGACCGAACAAGACCAAAACAGCTTGGAGCAAGTACCATGACAGGCTCCATTCTTGCTGGATTGACTCAGTCATTTCTTGATGCCATCAATAGTGGTGCTGTCCCTGTAATATCGTCATCATGGCAGGTTTGTCAAGCCTGATTACAGCATTGTGACTTATGTTGGATGTTCTCTACACATCGTGGTGGCATCTTTTTGTATGCAAATTACAGCTTAGTTCATGCAATTTCAGATGTAATAGACTTGTTATACTCCCTCCGTTCTTTTTTCGAGAACGTATACTCCCTACGTTCTTAAGTATATATGATATGTAGGACTACAAATCTAGTGTGATTTGAACTAGTTTACTTGTCCTAAACGTCATGTATTTAAGAACAGAGGTAGTAACATTTCTATGTTTTGGTGGTACAATTTACTGGAGTAAAGAAGTCTTAAATGTGAAAGACTAATGGATAAGCTCTGTTTTAAGGGCTCTATCAGCCTTAATTTTCAATTGAGAGAAAGACTGTTAAAACTTAAATCCTCAAATGATGAAAAGTTTCTTAACTGTTTATATCAGTTGAAACTGACAAATCGTTTTAATGTGCGACTGTTTATTTCATCGATGCGCTTTTTTTTGATCTGGATATCTTGTCCTTTCTGAGAAGGTTATCTGATGAAATGTTTTTAAAACATTACGCAGAGTGTGGAGGAAGCAGAATGTCGAAGGGCATACGATGCTGCAGTGGATACTTACAATTCTTCTTTTGACCGGAAAAGACCAGTGGAAGAGGTGGAGTTGCTTATAAGCAAGTTGCCTTAGATATCTCATTTGAGCCATTTGGAACTTCTTCTGATTTATGGATGTTTGCAGGATTCTTTAAGAGAAACACATGAAAATGCACTGAGGAAGGCTATTGCTACGTTTAATGCTTCTGCTGTTGGTGCTGGGTCTGCTCGTTCAAAATTTGAAAAGCTTCTTCATAGTTCTCTCAAGAAGACTTTTGAGGTGATATCATCACTCCCCATATGCTGCCCGAAGTGATCAGACCTGCTTATTATTTGATTTCACATGAACCATCCATCAGTGCTCATACATAATTACTATTTTGTATAAGTTTTGATTGTTTAGCTGATATAAATACAAATACAGGATTATAAAAGGAATGCCTTTCTGGAGGCGGATTTGCAATGTTCAAACAGAGTACAGAGCATGGAATCAAAAGTGCGGATAGCATGTAGCCGTCCTGATGCGAAGTTAGATGACATAGTGAGGGTAAGGCGGCTATGAACTTATCTGCAGGTATAATTAAGCAGCAAGCTTTGGTCTTCCTGTTTATACTAACCCCTATCGTTTTATGCACTGCAGCTCCTTGATGGTCTGCTCACAGAGTATGAGTCAACATCCTATGGTCCTGGGAAATGGAGAAAGCTAGCTACATTTCTACATCAGTGGTAAGTGCCTCTTAAACTCATTTGAATGTTTGTTAATTTTAAATGATAATATCATAAACTAATTTTATTGCGAATATTACTGCAGCTTGGCCGGGCCTGTGCTAGACCTTTTCAAAAGACAGTTGGAGCACATAGATGCCGAGAGGAATGCTCTGAGATTGAAATGCAATTCTAATGATGATAAGTTGGCATTGCTCAGGAAGCAGCTTGAAGCAAGTGAGAATAATAGAGCTGAGTACTTGAGACGTTACGAGGAAGCTATCAATGATAAGCAAAAGATTTCAAAGGATTACTCTGGTCGTATCGCTGAACTTCAGAACAAGGGTAGCAAGTTGGAAGAAAGGTGTATGGGCTTGTCATCTGCTCTTGAAACTGCAAGACGGGAATCCACTGATTGGAAGAACAAATACGAGCACAATATTTTACAGCAAAAAGCAGATGAAAGCAAGTTAAAATCCCAAATTGCTTCTATGGAGTCTAGGGTAAATATTAGTGAGGGTAGACTATCTGCTGTACGAGAACAAGCTGAGTCTGCTCAAGAGGAGGCATCAGAGTGGAAACGGAAATACGAAGTTGCTGTTAGCGAGGCCAAAGCAGCTCTTCAGAGAGCAGCTGTAGCACAAGAACGAACAAATAAGAAGGTGCAAGAAAGGGAGGATGCTTTGAGGGCAGAAATTTCTCACCAACTGTCTGAGAAGGTAATCCTCTCTCTCATTCTATGGTGCTCTCAGTATTTTGTTCCTCACTAAATCATACATGCATATGTTTGGTTGCTTATGGTTTGTTTATTTTATGTAACAGGAAGAAGAAATAGCAAGATTAAATGCAAAAATAAATCAAACTGAAATTCACGCGACGAGTTTGATCTCGAGGCTTGAGGTTTGCCTCTCTCCCTTCCCCGCCCTCCCTCCCTCCCTCTGCATAGTCTCATTGCTTCAATGTTTTAATTCAGGCTACTGAAGCAAAGCTGAAGAGCCATGAGTCAGATTCATTGGCTTTGAAGGCAGAGATCAAAATGTTGACGGATAACTTGGAGTCTATTAGAAGCGAAGCTGTGTCACGTGAGAAGGAAGTGAGGATCCTGGAACAAGAGAAGAATCATCTTCAGGAGAAGTATCTATCAGAGTGCAAAAAGTTTGATGAGACAGACATCAGATGCAAGGAAGCTGAAAGGGAGGCCAGAAGAGCTACAGAATTGGCTGATGTAGCTCGTGCAGAAGCTGCTTCTGCTCAAAAGGATAAGGGCGAAGTTCAGCGGCTCGCAATGGAGAGGCTTGCACTGATAGAAAGAATGGAGCGACAGGTTGAGGCTCTAGAAAGAGACAAGGCTAAGATGGCAGAAGAAATCGAGAAACTTCATCAGTCAGAAATGGATGCTGTGTCCAAGGTCGCATTGCTCGAAAAGAGTGTTGATGAGCGGGAAAAGGAAATTGATGAGATGTTGAAACGGAATAATCAGCAAAGATCCAGCACGGTCCAAGTGCTTGAGAGTCTACTTGCAACAGAACGTGAAGCTTGTGCTGAAGCCAATAAGAGGGCGGAGGCCTTGTCATTGCAGTTGCAAGCAACTCAAGGGAAATTGGATATGCTGCAGCAAGAGCTGACATCTGTTCAGCTCAATGAAACAGCTCTCGATAGCAAGCTCAAGACCTCTGCAAGGCGTGTAAGAGGTGAAGCTACCGAGTCTGTCCATGATATGGATATCGATGATGACAACAATGGGAGGCGTAGGAAACGGTCAAAAAGCACAACAAGCCCATTTAAAAACGATCACACGGAGGATGGCGGATCCGTATTTTTGGGTGAAGATACTTACAACCGAAGTCAACAAGGGACAGAGACCGAAGACTATACCAAGTTCACTGTGCCGAAACTGAAGCAGGAGCTCACCAAGCACGGGTTCGGGGCTCAGCTGCTTCAGTTGAAGAATCCCAACAAGAAGGACGTCGTCGCCTTGTATGAAAAGCATGTTGTCGGCAAGTAGTAGTAGTTATCTGCAGTACCACGTGCTGTTGCTCCTGATGTGTGAGAGGCTTTCTCCTGTAGCGTTTAGCGTCGATGAATCAGTCTAGATGGAAGTGAAACAATGCATTTAATTTAATGAATATTTGGTTTGTGCGTTTCTTCTGTGGTGCGGTTCATTTTTAAACTGCACCTACAAATTTGTATTGGTTTGCAGCTAGGAACTGTCTGTACTCTGTAGATCTCAAGTCACTCTGGCGTTTCGATGCTTGTGGAATTGGCATATTTACATATGCACCGTGCTGCTGTAGAGAACGTAGGACTTGACCATCCGAGGTTCCACAGTATTCAGAACGAGTGTTTATGAATGATTTGGATATTGAAACAATGTGGCGGAACAAAGCAATAGCAGCTTAGGAGTACAAAGGGAAGTTAAAAAATGATAAATGAACGTCAAGTTAGTGCAAATTAGGAGCAAGATACTCGATGTCATCACTTGTGCTGTAGTTTTCGGGCCGCGTAAGCTCGTTGATGGTTGCTTCCCACCTAGCTATTTAACCTATGAATTGATAGGTTTTTTCAGTAGTATAATCTTTTGTACTGATTCAAGGGCCAAAGCTAGCCCGTGCAGCATGCACCGCGAAGTTTGGCATGAAGTGACCGTCCGCCCTGTTATTTGGGACCCCCTGGCCGTACCCAAGCATCGCCGGATTGTAGAACTCCGCCGCAACGTTGTTCACTTCCCTGAGAACGACGGTGCCACCCTGCAGATGGCCGTCGGCAACAACAGGGTTGTTGATCGCGGCGGCCCCAGCGGGCACCTTGGCCATCGCCGTCGTGTTGGAGCCGCACTGCCTGGGCTGCGTCTGGAAGAAGACCTTGGAGACGACGAGCTCGCCGTCGCGCTCCTCCTCGTCGGAGCCGAGGTGGTACTGGTGCATCACCCAGTTGGTCTTCTCGGGCTTGCGCTGCTTGCCGTAGTTGGTGTAGAGCACCAGGATCTTCTTGTACCCGCGCGGCCGGCCGTTGGACATCACGGGGCGCGTCTTGCCCGTCTTGTGCCACCGCGTCTCGCCGCCGCCGTCCTCTTCCTCGCTGTGCACCTTCCGCCGCTTTCGCGTCCCCGTCGTGTACGCCTTCGACGGCCGGTGGAAGAAGTGCCGGACCAGCCCGTCCTTGCTCACGCCTGAAACCATGCAGAATTCACCAATTCAGCTTAGGCGTGAGCAACATCGATCGGCCGATGCATGGGCCTGACGAGACGAGTGCGTGCGTACCGGGAAGCCTCTCGGGATGCGTGTAGCAGATGCCGTTCTCGCCCTCGATGGTGGGGATGAACTCGTCGACGAGCGGGTGCAGCTTCCGGGACTCCGGCCTCGCTTTCCCCTCCAAGTGCTCCAGAAGCTCCTGGTCCGTCGGGTCGAACTTCACGCCGGCCGGAAGGCCCGGCAAGTCCTGGATCGTGGTCGGCTCCTGCATATTTAGTAGTTGGACATCACGCATGCATGCCACAGGTTCAGGGCACGATATGCACTGGGTTTACGCCCTCCCTCTCGCTCTGAGTCAAAATCTGCACCATGCTCACCACGGTCCCACATGCACGAGCATCAGGAGCACAAACGTTACGCACCTGTTCGTACTGCGCGCGGCGGCCGCACGACGGGCACATCTTGACGGGCTGGGGACAGGCCGTTGTCCACGGCGGCGCGGACGTCATTGAAACCATTGCACCACGTCATCCTCTCCTCGCTCGCTGATGTGTGTCTGTCTCACAGAGGGCCGCTACCAAGCTAGCTACGGCCGGCCTACGGTGCCTCGTTGAGCTCTCTATAACAACTCCATGGCGGGCAAACACTATGATCGGCCGCGGCTGGAAGAGGAATGCAGGGTTATAGACGACGAAGCAGGCGAGGCTGGGCTCGGCTCTAGAGAGATGTGGAGACGACAGAGATCGGAGAGGGAACAACAAACAAAGGGGGTTGGTCAAGGAAAGAGAACCGAGGGAAAGAAAATAAATAAAGAAGGGAGCCGCTAGCTCGCTTGTCCCTGTTAAAAGCTACTTGCGATCACACACCACCGTACTCTACTCTACTCTACTCTCTCAGTGATTTCTCCATCTCCAGCCGGTACGAACAGGGGATCCATCACGCATGCCAGGTGCAACTTTTCGCTGTATGGCCTCCCAAATCCCAAGACACGATGGTGATGATCATCTCCGATCAACAGGGGCACTACCGCACTATAGCACCACAAAGGGAAAGGCAGGATGAGGCGATGAGCCACGAGAGACTGAGAGAGGCGTATAGTAGCCTAGCTTTTGGTTTCTTTTGTGTTGTTTGTGCAGGTGTGCGCGCAAGAAACGCACAATGGCACACTAGGTAGATGATGGCATGTTGCTTGGTCCTCACGTATAGGCCGGCCTCGCGCAAAATTTTCCGTATACGTGAGAAGGAAACCTGGGCCGGCCGGCGATGGCGAGCGTTGCGGCAGAGCACAACCTCTCTCACCAACTCCATGCTCAGGATTGACTATCCATCACAAATTGCAACTCGTTTCGATTTTCTTTTTCAACAGGAAGTTAATAAGAGGACCAGTACACGCACCAAACATGAATATGCATGCATGCATTTGCGGTTTGCTAATGTGAAGCCAGCCAGGTGTAGCTTAGCGTCGTACATTAATTAATTTCATCCGTGTTAAGAACAGTTGCGGCACGCAGGTCTGCATTCTCTTCTCGATCTCCTCTCATCTGTACTGGCTGGTGCCTGGCGAGGCCGTGCACAGAACCCGTGTTGTTGATGGAAATATCTAAATCTGAAACCTTGTTGGTTGTCTAGAGCGATCAGCAGTTCGTCCTTCGATCTCCAATGAGACCGTGCGTATTGGAAGATACTTACCACATATAGCGATCTCATACGTGTGTGATCATGGAACGATAGTATATATCGTACATGCGTATATTAGTCGTTAGGCCGGCATGCGCCTTGTTTGAAACTCATGCTTATACGTGGGAAGGTACAATTGTGGGCTCGATCGAAATTGGATTTTAGCTATTTGGACCCACCCTGCAGCACGGGGTCGTAACTCAAGGAAAAAGAGCAGTTTAACTGCATTGGACAAGACGTCATGCGTGCGTGCGTGCGAGCAGCGCGCGGCTGGACCGGAGAGAGCAGGTGGAGTGGAGACTGGGCAACCCGACGGATTCGCAATTTCTCACGGGACGTTCCACCGCGTGCGCACGGCCCGGGAGTGGGGGTGAGATGAGGTGCTGGGAGCTTTAGATATGCGGTCGCCGTGGAGTGTCTTGCACGACAAATACTACTACTACTACTACGAGCTAGTAGCCTCTCCCCACAGCGGAAAAAGCCAGGCCAGCTCCCATGCTTTCCATCGTCCATGCACGGTGAAGTCGATCACTCGTTCTTATGAGATTATTCTCTACAGAGTATAGTACAGCACTAGCTTACACACATGCTTAGATCTACGTCATGTCAGGTGGTATGAAGCTTCGAAAGAAGACATGTTGGAGATTTGGTGGGGTGGGGTGGGGTGGGGTGGCGTGGCAGGGAGTGGTTGGCCATGACCCGGGATCTAATTCTACTGGTCTTTATCTAGCTTCTAGCCACAAGCTTTCGTAGGAGCTAGCTTTTAGGTGAGGCGAACTGCTACAAATCGCCACGCACGATCAATCGCCGTACGTTTAGAGCCTGACTAATCGTGGCTAAATCGCAACGGAATGATCAGATCACTGTGGTAGCAAACTGACATAGGGAGCTTTTGGCCTCGATTGGACGGATAGTACGCCCCTATCAGAAAATGACAGCGTACCCCGTCGGAAATCTTTTCTTCATCGATCTAAAAAGGAGCCAGAACTATATGCAAGCTCTTGGATAACGAAATGGTTATATGTAAAGTTGTCAGCTCGGCATCAGATGATTTTTCTATCAAGATTGAGTTTATTTCAAAGCACAAGCTCACCGCGTTAGCTTACTATATATTGGTATAGTTGGCTCAAACGTGAGAAAATGATATTTTCTATATGGTGTCAGTTAGCTGTTGATGTTTATTTAGTTTTTTTATGGAAGATGTTTATTCAGTTTACTTAGACTTCTTTTCAGATAATGTAATAGTAATATCCTAATCAGCCTCAAGCCCTGTTTGGGTGCTCTAGTTTTTAAAAAGGGACAATAGCCAGTTACTATTTCTATACATGTCAGATGCTAATTAGTTTCTTTTCAGGTGACATCGTATTTCCCAATTTGAACGGACAACAGTTCATGGCCTTTTATTATCATAAGTGGGAAGACTTGGTCGATGCAACTCAAAAAGAAAAGATAACTATGTGAGAAGGAGCACTGTCAAGGCCGCCATTGCTGCTATGTGACAGAGCGATAAAGCTCGAAATGCTGCCTCGCTGCCGTGGTCGGGTGAGCGGGGCGAGGCGTGATGCGAGGGGGTCGTGGGACAGCCGGACGGGGAAGATGGTAGGCGGAGATGGCCAGATGGGGGATGACCGGACGAGAAGGGAAATGGGAGGCGAAAGCTATGCTCGGAAGCGCGCTTCCAGAAGACACGCGATTGGATCGTTTGATTTGAATTGAACGGCCTGTGTCACCTGTTACAGAGTACCAATGAATTTGGAATATTAGCGCTGCAGGGCCCGCCGGAAGAAACTAAGAATCTATTTTGATATCTTGCTATGACTCCACAAAAACATATAGGAGAACACAGTAAAGGCAAGTGGATTTTGGAACACGGGGCACATGTCCCTACCTCCTATTTGATAATATTGTCAACTGCTAGATTCTCAGTGGAGGGTCGATATCAACTGCATTGTCAAATCTGATTGATTATGAAATGAGTCAATCTGCCGCCCTTTGTTGACACTTTAACGAACTGGCAAACTACTGATCTACTGATCTGAGTCAAGAAATATAACAAATGGCAAGCTAGGCTGATGAGTGAAATGTACTATAAGATACTTTGATACAAATAGGGCTAACCTAAACAGTACAAAGCTGCATGCAGAAAGGGAACCACATGATTAAAGGATTTTGCTGTCGCACTTGCAGCTTTGCAATGTTCTCCGATCCAAGATCCTCTGCTGCTTGTGTAATGCAGTGTGATGGGATGTCTTGCAAAGGAGCCACCACTGCTGGGCTGGGTAAAGAACAAAAAGGGAAATAGGCCCACTGCTGGAGGTTTGTCTTGGCAAAATGCATTTCCCCTGTGTCGTAGCCTAACGTAATTTGTTCCCATATCGGTTATTATTCTTTTGGTCGAACGATGCCAGGCAAACAACTCTCTTGATTCATAAATCAGGATTCTAGAGTGAGAATCATACTCAGAAATCAGAATGCATGCGCTAGAGAGGATCACATGGAAACGTAGACCCAAGTTGCGCACTTGCGCTGGGCTAAGTTCAGTTCAAGGCGAGTTTGGCTGAATGTCCATATGTAAGGTTGGCAATTGTCTTTTTCATTTTATTTTTCCTCAGAAACTAAGGACAGGTAACTTTTGGTGCCTCAATGGACTTTTCCCGCGCATGGATAGTCAGGAATTTCTGATTTTATATGTTTATGAGTACAAAACAAACTTGAAGCACCCTGCAAGCAACGTTTTCCGCCCATTGCTTGCTGACAAGTGACGAATAAACAAAGCGGTGAGTTCTTACTGATCGATGCGTTCAAGTTACACATCACTCGATCCAGTCTCGTTATGCCAAGTGGAATCTAAATTCGTGTGGATCATCACGCCTCATTGTTTTAAAGAAAATAGAACCTTCTCCAGATCATTCGGGAACATTACGAGCAGCCGGAGTCCGATACGTCGGCTGCGTAAGTTCATAGGAGTCACTCTGAGCCATGCCCCTCTCGTTTTAATTTGTTGACGATGGATAGTGCAATTTGATTAAACCCGAGGAAGTTGGCATGTTGACAGAGAGAGGAGAGTATCAGCCAAATCTCCCCGTACGCGTCACACGCTTACCTGATCTGCATGAGGCATTGAGGCGTCTGTCTAGCTGATGACGAAAGGAAACGCGCTGATCCATTTGCCCGGCGAGAAGGCACTGAGGCAGAGAGAGCAAACACGCATACACGCGCGCGCCCTCGAGCGTGGCTGGAGTGCAGCCGAAAGTAACCGAAGGCCGAATTAAGCCACAAGAGCTCAGGCCGGTTTGGCCGTTTCTCGTGCAAGCAACCTCAAGCTCCCCGATTTGTTTTAAGGGTTTCTGTTCCTTGCAAGCCAAGTGCGTTGCCAGATCGGAAAATGCCTGACACGATCGGTCGGACTCGCCAACATGATATCTGTTTCTTCCGCATCCTTTAAATCCCCTCACATTCCATTGGCAGCAGCAAAGAGACCACCGCTGATCGATCAGGTTCTTGATCTGGTCTGGTGTCGATTGATAAGTAAAGCAGAGATCAATGCAAGGTGGTGGCAGTGCAGAGGGATCGACGACAGCGATGGCGAAGCCGGTGGCAGCGGCAGTGCGAGGAGGGCACGACGACGTGGAGTCCCAGCACGAGCGAGACGACGGCAGCCACCAC
>LAPY01000071.1:119895-145755 GCA_000970635.1 Eragrostis tef | reverse complement strand
TGGGCCGCCGGGGCCGCCGCCAAGGAGTACAGGATCCGGTTCATCGACTTCGTCCACGGGACGGTGTCCGTCATGGTGTTCGCCGCCGTCGCGCTCTTCGACCAGAACGTGGTGTCGTGCTTCTACCCCGTGCCGTCCGAGGACGCCAGGCAGGTGCTCACCGTGCTGCCCATCGCCATCGGCGTCGTCGGGAGCATGCTGTTCGTCACCTTCCCCACCACACGCCACGGCATCGGCTTCCCGCTCTCCACACGCTAGTTTGTCTAGGACAGATCACAGATGTTATCTACTACTAGTATCTGTTTGTATTCATATTCTTTTTTTCATTTCCATTGCTTCTTGTAAAAACATTGCATGAATTTCGTGTTTGGGAGAAAAGAAACTTCCATCATGGGTATTATCCGTCGAATTCACAACACTTGTCAACTTTTTTTTTTTTGTGATCAACACTACCTTTCATACGCTTCATGCAACTCTAACCTTGGCTTGTTGACGAACTTGAAACCTTACTCTTTGAGTGCTATATATAGTAGCAGTAAGCTACAAGGAATATCCCTCTTTTCTTCTTCTTCTTCTTTTTTTGAAGAAGAAGAAGTTGCAATGAATATCAATACTCGATTGCTTCAAAGCAAGAACAGGGGGAGATATGTACCACTTCAGAATGCCAATAAGCTACTAGCAAATAGTTCAGAAAGTCGTCCTATGTTGACCACAAAAGAAATGGTCAAGAACAAAGGCAACAAACGAGTTTGATACTTGCAAGTATTAACTGTTAGCAATACTAACACCATAGCTAGTATACGTGTCAGATACAGACCACGCATTTGCTATTTTTAGTGAGAAGACGAGCTGGCTTGTGGTATCTGAGGCTTTCCTGTATTTGGCGGACTATTCTGCAAAAGGAAGCATGCCAGAGAATCTGCCGAGCAACGCTCGTCGATTTGGTCAGGAATTTCCCCCCAATTTTATTCAGCGCTCTGACGGATAGGGAGACTGGAAAAGTCCAACTGCCGCCAACCAGCAACTGCCAAGCTTACCACATCGGGCCGGTATCACAGTGCCGTAATGTCAGTGAAAAGTCCAACTGCCAATCGGCATGCCACATCAGTGCAAACTGCAAAATGATGGCTACGTTACGTCGTCCTGCCGTCCTTGTGAAACTTGGAAAGCTCACAGGAGGAGGACCGAACATGGAAGGGAGGTCAAGAGCTGGGCACTGACCAGCCGAGGCCAGGGGTGAAAGCAGAAAATCCCGTCCAATTCGGCTACGGTCACCCATATTTAGCTATATATTTTTTTATTTTTGATTGTTAGAGCAGGTACAAAGGTATTGTCTCATAGACGGTCTTATCAAGCTGCCCATCAACTAAGACAAGCTAAGCTATTTGATTTGCTCACATACAACATGCTCCACTTTCTATATAGAGGATACAATCTCACAAAACCTTCGGCTTAACGATGTGGTACTAAATGTGGTTTGTCGTCTGCCTGCCAGCAACAATATCACACTCCGTTTTACTCTCACGTGAGTTCAGCCCACAGAATCAAGGCATGACGGGTTTCTGGCCCATTGGCCCAACATGAGAGGCTTCGATGTTCGATCCTCTTGCCATTCTTGGATTGATTTTTTTAGAAGTGGCATAATTACATTTGCTGTCGTGGTAGCTAGATAGAGCATGGTTCACATGCCACACCTATTGCCAGACGGGCATTACAGTTTGTATACGTTATCATAACAAACCAGGACGCAATGCCGAACACGCGGCATGAAAAAACGGCACCACAAGTTTGGTGTGAAAATAAACTAAACAATGTGCTCGTAAGTTACGCACAAACCAAGTAGAGGCATTTTTTCCCCAATTTTTCATGGCTACCGTTACAAAATTTGACCGTGGTTGGTTGTGGTGGCTAGCAACCAAACACACTCAAAGTAATATCAGATTGGATCATGGAGAATGGTCATAATTTAAAGGGAATACAATGGTTTTCCTTATATATTACCGTATAGTGGAAGACCATCCCTTTTGAAAAAAAGAAAAAAGAAGTGACCCCTAGTGTCTCTGACCTAGGCGAGACCCACAAACCATTCACAGCAGCCTCTACTATCACCGAACACCTTTGGTACGGCGAAGCAGGTCCAACCTCGGGGCCCCACCGTCTGCGCCACAGACATTCTCCGTCACCACAGAAGATCCCCGCCAAGTTCTACGATCTCATCACACGGCCGGACGAACAGCGCAACCAACCTATGAACACGCGCGCACCGGCATCCAACCCACAAACGGGCACGCACGAAATCCACACCCCAAACATCACCAAATCCAAGCGCCCAGCCATCCCCTCCTTTTCCATGCTTTGCTCACGCTCCCTTCGCATCTCTTCGTCGCGGGAGAGAGAAAAAGGATAACCGCAGCAGCGGAAGCATCAAACAGCAGAAGCAAGGCAGGCAGGGCAATAATAAAAGTCGGAGGCAGGCATCAAATCGAAAAAGGTTTTTATTAGCATGGAAGCGATCCAAATCCTGACCAATTCGGAGGCAGCTGTGGCCTCCCCTGTTGCTCCTCCTCACGCTCGCGGGTCTCTATTGCTATCCGCTTTTGCGCCGCGACGCGTCCCCAGATTTTTGTTCTTGCTATTATTGCTGCCGCCGCTGCTGGAATTCTCCGCGCGGATCGAGCCGCACATCGGGCTCGGGGTTTCCTCGCCTGCTCATCTATTTATCGCGCACAGGATTGACAGCGCAGGAGGAAGGGTGGGTTAGGTTTGGTTTCGTGTTGTTTTTGTTTCGCGTTTGGTTGCGAGGCGGCGCGGTTGCCGAATCTAGGGTTGGGGTCGCCGGGGATGGAGTCCTCCGGCGGGGCCGGGGGTGGGCCCCCGCTGCCGTTGGTGGCGGTAGCGGCGCGGGCCCGTCTGGATCCGGGGGGAACCCGCCGGTGAAGCGCGTGATGAAAACGCCCTACCAGTTGGAGGTGCTCGAGAGGACCTATTCAGGTTCGTGCTCGATTTCTGACGATTCTGAATGTTCTCCAGTTTTCGATCGAATTGTGAGTGTGATTTTTCGTGGGGATTTGATTTGATTTCCCCCGTGTTGATGCAGAGGACCCATGGGGCGGACGGACCGGCAGCTGCAGATGTGGTTCTGTCACCGGCGGCTCAAGGACCGGAAACCTCAGGCCAAGCGGCAGCTTCGGGACGAGGAGATGCCAGTCATGGCGCCGCCGCCTGTGCTCCCACAGCCGCCGCTGCCACCCAGTGAGATAATGGTTGGGACAGTTGGGACTTATGGTGAGCACCTGATGCCCTGCCCCAGGAGAGGGCCTGGCCGGTCGTCGGCTGTGCCTAGGATCTCTGTGCCGGAGATTGGGAGGAGGTACTATGAGGCACCGCAGATCATGCTTCCTCCTATGGCACCGGTGCGGCTTACACAAGCAGAGCAGCAGGTGATTGATACAGTGGAAGAACTGCTAGGTGAACCGCTGAGGGAGGATGGTCCCATGCTTGGTATTGAGTTTGATCCGCTTCCTCCTGGTGCATTTGGTGCACCTATTGGTAAGAACCTTATGCTTGTGACGCCTCCATGGCTGCATTTGACCAGTACACTAGCCTCTTAATGTTGTTTTCACACTTGACATGTTTTGGTTGGTTATTAAAATTTTATCATACATATATTAGACTGAAACTTGATCCTGTTGGGTGCACTATGGTTTTTGACTGGTTATCAGAATAGGTTAGATGAGTAAAGGCCATGCTATATACTTAGCAATGTGTATATTGGATGTATCTTGTCTCTATCTTATGTTAACTGTTGGAATCTTTGTGTGGTGATTATATGTAATATCAAAGTTTGTCCCAGTATTTCTAGTGATACCTCTATTGTGCTGACTTGTTTATGTTATCATTTTTTTTTCCGTATTTGGGTAGTTCCGGAGCAACAGAAGCAGCCTTTCCGGTCTTATGAAAGCAAGATGTTTGCAGCACATGATCACAAGCTCATGAAGGTACCATTCATTTGGACATTTGCTGATCGATATTTGGTTTTCTAGTGGAATAGATTCGTTCAACCTTGTCTCTGAATAGATTGTTTAAGTGGAGGCTCTATGAATTTTTTTTGAGTCTTGATTTCATTACTATTGAATTAGCATTCTTTTTTCATTTCTGCTAATAATGAACACTAGTTTATGGAGACAATTACTATATTTTTGGCATTTGATGCATCGTGGTAATTTTTTAACTGGAATCTGGAATAATATTGCAATGTTATTAGCTGGGCTCTATTGTCATTTTTTCTTAATTTTATTTTCAAGGCAGTTTTGTGTTCTTGCATAATAAATCCATTATCTCTCAATTTAAATCTCCTTTTCTCCTTGTATGTAGGCATCAACATTCTTGCCTAGCGTAGACCCTTTTGCTCCAAATACTGTTACTGGGAAGCGGAAGTCCTTGGCTGGAGGTTCTTCTCATCTTAGTTCACAGGCAGTTCAAGAGTACCAGTTTCTTCCAGAGCAGCCAAGTGATCTATATGAACGGGCAAGCCAGGCACGCTTCTATGATGCTCCAGAAGAAGCTTCAAACTCGAGGATATCTTCTCTGCATACGGGATCACGCTTCCTACATGGAGCTGACCAGGCACCTAGCTATACATTTCATGGTCAAACTGGCTCTAGCCATTTAGCTCAACATGGCAGATTACCTGTTTTACCATCGGCATCAACAGATCACGAAATGGATCTGTCTAATATTAATGTTACTTCTGCTCCCAGCCATGGGCAGTATGGCATTCCTCAGATGGCTGGGTTTGAGAACTCCCTTGCTCCCTCTGAGATGGGTTATCATGATGAAGATGCCTATCGTGTAGATAGAAAGCGCAAGGTTTGGTCCCTTTTTTTTGTGTCCTTTCTTGGCTTGTTTATGTCCAGTTGCTGATGTATAACCTCTGTCGTACACTTTATTCAGCATGTTGAGGAAGCAAAGATCGCTAAGGAAGTTGAGGCTCATGAAAAACGAATCAGGAAGGAGCTTGAGAAGCAAGATCTGCTGAACAGAAAGGTTTTCTTTAACTACACTAGGGAACATCAGGTACACATCTCATGGAATGACGCTAACTTTTCATATTTCTGCAGAGAGAAGAGCAAATGCGTAGGGAAATGGAGAGACATGATCGTGAAAGAAGGAAAGAAGAGGACAGATTACTTCGTGAAAAGCAGAAGGAAAATGAGAGATTGCAAAGGGAACAAAGGCGTGAAAAGAAGCGCATGGAGAAATTTTTGATTAAGCAATCCCTAAGAGTAGGTTCACTGATTTTGTTGCCTATGCTATGACTTAAGTAACTCTCAAAACTCTGGAACTTAGGCCACCACCACTTTTAGTTTACACTCTGTTTATGCACACTTTGCAGGCTGAAAAACAAAAACAAAAAGAAGAACTCCGAAAGGAGAAAGAAGCTGCAAGACAGAAGGCTGCTAATGAAAGAGCTACAGCGCGTAGAATTGCACGGGAGTACATGGAACTGATGGAAGATGAGCGCTTAGAACTAATGGAACTTGCAGCTCGCAGCAAAGGGTTGCCGTCAATGCTTTCTCTTGATAGTGACACATTACAACAGCTTGATTCGTTTAGAGGTATGCTTAATTTCCATAATGTATGCTGCTGGATTGTGTTGCTCGAGAGAATAAAGCATGTCTTTAATTTTCATGGCAGAAAAGGGGAAAAGCTTTTGCTTAAAACCGAATTACTCTGTCCCAGTTGGGTACATGTAATTAATTCTATTTGTAGTTTGGTGCTTAGCATTTTAAAAAAATGCGCCTTACGCTCTGAAAAAGACAATTTCAACTTGAGTAAATGTTAGTTGGTTTCTAACTTTTAAGCTTGATATTATGTACGGTTTTTATTATTACACACTGTCTAATAATATAATAACTCAAAACAGTTATAAATTTCCACATTAAAATTTAGATTGCTCTTTGAATGTAGTAAATGCATGTTGTTACATATGTATATGTATTTTTGATTCACAGGAATGCTGACACAGTTTCCGTCTGAATCTATGGGACTGAAGATGCCATTTTCAGTAAAACCATGGATATTGTCTGAGGATAATATTGGAAATCTTTTGATGGTACCTCCTGATCTCATTTTTTTAAGAAGTTATCTTTCCCCCAAGATGGATGGTTATTAAAATCTTTATAGCTTTCTTTTTAGTTTAACTACTATAATAAAAAACACCTGGTGTGTATGACAAAGGCCTATGGTTGTCCCTGTATATTTCCGTTGTCATTGTGACTGAACATTCGATCTTTTGCATTTATTTTGAGCTAATGGGCAATTAAAAATAGAACTTACCGATATTAACATTTGCTTTTGTATTTCTTTTATTTGCCAAGCGTTGAACTTGTTTTGTATTTTGCTTCTCTTCAAAATATTCTTTGATTTACTCATAACATTTTTAATGTATTTCAGGTGTGGAAGTTCTTTATTACCTTTGCTGATGTACTCGGGCTTCCATCATTCACGCTGGATGAGTCCATTCAGGCTCTTCATGATTATGTAAGCTTTTACTTATTTTATGTTATTGAAGTTATCCT
Source organism: Eragrostis tef (assembly GCA_000970635.1). NCBI lineage: Eukaryota > Viridiplantae > Streptophyta > Magnoliopsida > Poales > Poaceae > Eragrostis > Eragrostis tef. The sequence continues at coordinate 139,174 of LAPY01000071.1, read as the reverse complement.
GTAAAGCTGTAATGATAACACGATGCTGCTTATATACTTATGTTATCTCATGGCAATTAAACAGATGGATCCTAAGCTTTTCCATTTGTCGCATATACTTTTTCTTTCCCCCTTTGCGAGTGCAGATATTAGCAGGTTATGTGATGTTAGAGCTATTCTCTGCTTTGACTCCTTTGCATGATAATTTCTGCTTCCTTAGCTTGTTTTCTCGTTCACCTCTTTTGTATGCTAAGTAGTAGAGATCAAACAAGAATCCGGCTGTTGGATCATGATTAAATTTTGGGTCGCTTTATTTCTACTCAGTTTCACAGTTCTGCTGTGTATGCTGTAATTGAATCTAACCCTATATTGTTACTCATTTGATAGGATTCAAGGTTGCTGGGGGAGTTACATGTTAGTCTATTGAAATCCATCATAAAAGATATCGAGGATGTTGCCCGGACTCCTTCAGTTGCTTTGGGTGTAAATCAGAGCAGCGCTAACCCGGGAGGTGGCCATCCTCAAATTGTTGAAGCGGTATGTGTGCAAATCTCTTGGTTTTCTAAAATATATTTTTCCTGTTATATTCAGGAGCAATAATTTATTTTTTTATTCTAACTTAGACATTTTCTTGCATCATTAGGCATATGCTTGGGGCTTCAACATACTTACCTGGCAGCAACACTTGAATTTTCTAACATGGCCTGAAATATTGCGCCAATTTGGTATATGTGCTGGTTTTGGGCCTCCGTTAAAGAAAAGGAGTGCTGAAATGGGCCATTATCGCGACGATAATGAGGTATTAATTATTGACAGTTTGCAATATGAATCTTTATAATGCAATTTAGCATGACACTTTATACTTGAACTTTGTTGGATTCAAATATTGAAGGACAGTGTTATGGGTGCTGTTTAATACAATTCAGAGCATTATAGCTACTTTGCTTTCTACTACTAGCTTTCATTAGCTTGCTTTCTTTTGCAATATATAATAGTAAACAATAATTTTAAAGATATCTGAACAATTCATTGCATTTTTTTAAGGGACATGATGGTGAGAATGTTATTTCCACTCTGCGTAGCGGTTCGGCAGCTGTGAACGCTGCCGCTAAAATGAAAGAAAGAGGATATACTAATCGTCGCAGGTCTCGTCACCGTCTGACCCCTGGAACAGTAAAATTTGCTGCTTTTCATGTATTGTCACTTGAAGGGAGCAAAGGTCTCACTATACTTGAAGTCGCAGAAAAGATTCAGGTATATTTACTTCACACAAATCTCTAAACCACCGGGCCTTCTGTTATCCTTATTGGTTTGATTGTTCTCTCTCTTCAGAAATCTGGTCTGAGAGACCTCACAACAAGCAAGACTATTATACGAAGTTATACGAGGCTGGGTTTGAGAACTCCCTTGCTCCCTCTGAGATGGGTTATCATGATGAAGATGCCTATCGTGTAGATAGAAAGCGCAAGGTTTGGTCCCTTTTTTTTGTGTCCTTTCTTGGCTTGTTTATGTCCAGTTGCTGATGTATAACCTCTGTCGTACACTTTATTCAGCATGTTGAGGAAGCAAAGATCGCTAAGGAAGTTGAGGCTCATGAAAAACGAATCAGAAAGGAGCTTGAGAAGCAAGATCTGCTGAACCGAAAGGTCTTCCTTAACTACACTAGGGAACATCAGGTACACATCTCATGGAATGACGCTAACTTTTCATATTTCTGCAGAGAGAAGAGCAGATGCGTAGGGAAATGGAGAGACATGATCGTGAAAGAAGGAAAGAAGAGGACAGATTACTTCGTGAAAAGCAGAAGGAAAATGAGAGATTGCAAAGGGAACAAAGGCGTGAAAAGAAGCGCATGGAGAAATTTTTGATTAAGCAATCCCTAAGAGTAAGTTCACTGATTTTGTTGCCTATGCTATGACTTAAGTAGCTCTCAAACTCTGGAACATAGGCTGCACCACTTTTAGTTTACACTCTGTTTATGCACACTTTGCAGGCTGAAAAACAAAAACAAAAAGAAGAGCTCCGAAAGGAGAAAGAAGCTGCAAGACAGAAGGCTGCTAATGAAAGAGCTACAGCACGTAGAATTGCACGGGAGTACATGGAACTGATGGAAGATGAGCGCTTAGAACTAATGGAACTTGCAGCTCGCAGCAAAGGGTTGCCGTCAATGCTTTCTCTTGATAGTGACACATTACAACAGCTTGATTCGTTTAGAGGTATGCTTAATTTCCATAATGTATGCTGCTGGATTGTGTTGCTCGAGAGAATAAAGCATTTGCTTACTTAAAATCGAATTACTCTGTCCTAGTTGGGTACAAGTAATTAATTCTATTTCTAGTTTGGTGCTTGGGATTTAAAAAAATGCGCCTTACGCTCTGTAAAAGACAATTTCAACTTGAGTAAATGTTAGTTGGTTTCTAACTTTTGAGCTTGAAATTATGTGCTGTTTTTATTACTACACACTGTCTAATAATATAATATCTCGAAACAGTTATAAATTTTCCACCTTAAAATTTAAATAGCTCTTTGAATGTAGTAAATGCATGTTGTAACATATGTATATGTATTTTTGATTCGCAGGAATGCTGACACGGTTTCCGTCTGAATCTGTGGGACTGAAGATGCCATTTTCAGTAAAACCATGGATATTGTCTGAGGATAATATTGGAAATCTTTTGATGGTACCTCCTGATCTCATTTTTTTAAGAAGTTATCTTTCCCCCAAGATGGATGGTTATTAAAATCTTTATAGCTTTCTTTTTAGTTTAACTACTATAATGAAAAACACCTGATGTGTATGAAAAAGGCCTATGGTTGTCTCTGTTTTTCTCTAGAAAGTCCGTTGATTCCGTTATCATGTTGTATATTTCCGTTTTCATTGTGACTGAACATTCGATCTTTTGCATTTATTTTGAGCTAATGGGCAATTAAAAAAAAACTTACCGATTTTAACATTTGCTTTTGTATTTCTTTTCTTTGAGCTAATGACAAACGATTAGAACTTGTTTTGTATTTACTTCTCTTCAATTTTTTTTTGATTTACTCATAACTTTTTTAATGGATTTCAGGTTTGGAAGTTCTTTATTACCTTTGCTGATGTACTCGGGCTTCCATCATTCACGCTGGATGAGTTCATTCAGGCTCTTCATGATTATGTAAGCTTTTACTTATTTTATGATATTGAAGTTATCCTGTAATGATAACATGACGCTGCTTATATACTTATGTTATCTCATGGCAATTAAACAGATGGATCCTAAGCTTTTCCATTTGTCGCATGTACTGTTTTTTTTTTCCCTTGCGAGTGCAGATATTAGCAGGCTATGTGATGTTAGAGCTATTCTCTGCTTTGACTAAAACCGTTGCACTATAATTTCTGCTTCCTCAGCTTGGTTTCTCGTTCACCTCTTTTGTATGCTAAGTAGTAAAGATCAAACAAGAATCCTGCTGTTGGATCATGATTAAATTTTGGGTTGCTTTGTTTCTACTCAGTTTCAAAGTTCTGCTATGTATGCTGTAATTGAATCGAAGCCTATATTGTTACTCAATTTGATAGGATTCAAGGCTGCTGGGGGAATTACATGTTAGTCTATTGAAATCCATCATAAAAGATATCGAGGATGTTGCCCGGACTCCTTCAGTTGCTTTGGGTGTAAATCAGAGCAGCGCTAACCCGGGAGGTGGCCATCCTCAAATTGTTGAAGGGGTATGTGTGCAGATCTCCTGGTTTTCTAAAATATATTTTTTCTGTTATATTCAGGAGCAATAATTTATTTTTTCTAACTTAAACATTTCTGGTCCTGCATCATTAGGCATATGCTTGGGGCTTCAACATACTTACCTGGCAGCAACACTTGAATTTTCTAACATGGCCTGAAATATTGCGCCAATTTGGTTTATGTGCTGGTTTTGGGCCTCCGTTAAAGAAAAGGAATGCTGAAATGGGCCATTATCGCGACGATAATGAGGTATTAAATATTGACAGTTTGCAATATGAATCGTTATAATGCAATTTAGCATGACACTTTATTTGTATTGGTATGTTTTTGTAGTTGGTAATATTGTTATAAATTTCTGTGACACATGACGACCTTCTATTTTCACAATATATATATCACGTGTGAGCTTACAAACTCAAAAATTAGTTGTTTGAGGCGTGCATCAATTTACCTTCTGGAATCATCATCCCTTGGGCACTGTGAAATTGTCTATGTAAAATAGCAGCAGCAGCAGCAGCAGCAGGGCTATGTTTTGATGTACTTGAACTTTGTTGGATTCAAATATTGAAGGACAGTGTTATGGGTTCTGTTTAATACAATTCAAAGCATTATAGCTACTTTGCTTTCTACAACTAGCTTTCATGAGCTTGCTTTCTTTTGCAATATATAATAGTAAACAATAATTTTAAAGATATCTGAACAATTCATTGCATTTTTTTAAGGGACATGATGGTGAGAATGTTATTTCCACTCTGCGTAGCGGTTCGGCAGCTGTGAACGCTGCTGCTAAAATGAAAGAAAGAGGATATACTAATCGTCGCAGGTCTCGTCACCGTCTGACCCCTGGAACAGTAAAATTTGCTGCTTTCCATGTATTGTCACTTGAAGGGAGCAAAGGTCTCACTATACTTGAAGTCGCAGAAAAGATTCAGGTATATTTACTTCACACAAATCTCTAAACCACCAGGCCTTCTTTTATCCTTATTGGTTTGATTGTTCTCTCTCTCTCCAGAAATCTGGTCTGAGAGACCTCACAACAAGCAAAACTCCTGAGGCATCTATATCTGCTGCACTGTCAAGAGATACAAAGCTTTTTGAGAGAACTGCACCTTCGACATATTGTGTTAAAGAACCTTACAGAAAAGATCCAGCTGACTCTGAGGATGTGTTGTCAGCGGCACGTGATAAAATCAGGGCATTTCAGAATGCACTTTCAGAGTGTGAAGAAGTGGAAAAGGATGTGGATGATGCTGAGAGGGATGAGGATTCTGAATGTGATGAAGCTGATGATGATCCTGATGCTGATGATGTGAATATTGAGGAAAAGGACACCAAGTCACCCAGTATTGGAGCTCAAGATGGTGCATCCATTGTAACTGACTGTGCCCTAAATAAGGAATCAATTAGTGTGGTTAACACATTAGCACCAGCTACTGTTCACACTAAATCTCTTGAAAGTGGTGCATTTCATACTTTAGAAGGAGCAACAAGCACTTCAGTTGATCCGTCCATTGGGGATGACGCACAGGGCACCGAGATAGATGAAAGTAACCAAGGAGAACCATGGGTGCAGGGGCTAGCTGAAGGTGACTATTGTGATCTTAGTGTGGACGAACGTCTCAATGCATTGGTTGCACTCATTGGTGTTGCCACAGAAGGAAATTCAATCCGTGCAATTTTAGAGGTAATGATCCAATGTAATCTGTTTATCCACTTTTATATTGTTTTCCATTAATCATCATCTGAACAAGAGGTTTTGCAGGAACGTCTGGAAGCAGCAAGTGCTTTGAAAAAGCAGATGTGGGCAGAAGCACAACTTGATAAAAGGCGTTTGAGAGAGGAGTTTACTAGTAAAATACAATATGATTTTGCGTTCAAGGCTGATGCCGAGCAAGAAAATAACACTGCTGAAAGTGTCACTCCACTCCACAACTTTGCTAAAGACAATGGTGGAAATACCAGTACAGTAAATAGTGATTCGATTGCTGATAAACAGAACCTGCTTATTGCTGGCAATAATACCCAGGAGCGGAATGGTGTAACCCAGGACTTGAGTGCTAACCCAGAAAGTTTTTCAGTACAGCAATATGCTTCATCTGAGAAAACACGTTCTCAGTTAAAATCATACATAGGTCACAAGGCGGAACAACTTTATGTTTACAGATCGCTACCCCTTGGACAAGATCGAAGACGGAATCGATACTGGCAGTTCTGTGCTTCTGCATCACCCAATGACCCTGGTTCAGGGAGAATATTTTTTGAATCTAGAGATGGATACTGGAGGGTTATTGACTCAGCTGAGGTAGTTATTTCTTCGAAACTCTTGCATGCACTATATTGGCTAATTTTTTTAATAGCACTTCTAGAAAAGATGCATATCTGCTGGTGAATCTTGTCCTTTCAATTTATTAATTATTTATCATTTTTCAATTTTTGTCATTTGTGGGGGATGTCATTCCTGCTAACCTGACAATATTACACCGAGAAATGTAATATCTGGTACTGATCAACTTTGAATGGTAGATTAATGGCGATATTCCATACCATTAGAAGATGCCATAAGAATGAAGCAGTATCATTGATTTTTTTTAAAATATATATCTGGCATCCGTAGTTGATGTAGTGGCTAGATGGTCTCATAGCAGTGTCCACTCACTAACACGTACAGCTGCCTTCGCTTCATGTTTGTTGAGGATCCAGCTTTATTTTCTGGATTGCAAGATATTTAATTATTTATTTAACATGACACCTTAACAATGCAGGCGTTTGATACTTTAGTAGCTTCCCTTGATACTCGTGGCATCCGTGAGTCGCATCTGCATTCAATGTTGCAAAGCATCGAGCAAACCTTCAAGGAAGCTATTGGGAGGAAAAAGTGTTCTGGTGCAGAACACCCACCTGAAAGGGTTTTGAAAAATGGAAGTAATGAAATCAAAAGTCCTCCAAATTGCAGTAACGAGTTTGGAAGTCCATGCAGTACCCTTTCTGGTGCTGCTTCTGATAACAGTGTTGCGTACTCGTATACTTTCAAGATAGAGCTTGGTCGTAATGATGTTGAGAAGATTGCCATTTCTAAAAGGGCTCATGTGTTTCTCAAATGGATGTGGAAGGAGTGCTACAGTCACCAATCTACATGTGCCATGAAATATGGAAAGAGGCGACTCCCTGTGTTGATACAATCTTGTGATTATTGCTACCAGATTCACTTAGCAGAAGAAAGGCACTGTTCATCTTGCCATAGGACATTCAAACCCATTCATAATTTCTCGGAGCACTTGTCACAGTGTGAAGAAAAACAGAGAACAGATCCTAATTGGAAGATGCAAACTGCAGACAACTCTATTCTTGTAGGATTGAGATTGTTGAAGCTCCTTTTGGCATTCATTGAGGTGTGGTAACAGTTTTTGATCAGTGAAATTGTTTTTGTTTGTTTCAAGCAGTTCTCTTTGTGACTGATTAGTTCTACATTTTGCAGGCTTCATTACCAGCAGAAGCTCTACAGCCATTCTGGACGGATGGATATCGAAAATCATGGGGTGTGAAGTTGTATTCTGCATCATCTGCTGAAGAAGTCTTACAGGTTGCACACCCCTTTCCATTCTTTTCCTCTATAAAAATACGTCAAGCAGTTTCTCTTTTCAGAAGACCTCCATTACCTCCAGTTTACTCTTTTGTCAATAGCAACAATACCTGGCTGGACATATGCTGCCATGAGTCTTTGATTATCCCTACACAGATTCCTCCGGTTTCAGTTCTTTCAGTTTCCCTTTGGGAGATAGGATCTTTAGTACTTGAATCATGTTTCTGTACGAGATATTACCATGGTTAATAAGGTCGTGTTTGGATCCTTTAGCTGGCTAATTTTAGCTAACTAAAATATTAGCCAGCTAACTTTTTAACCAACTAACTTTAGGAGGTACTTGTTTGGATCCCAGGCTAATGTCTGTCTTTTGTACTTTTCTTACCATTTTTACGTGTTTCTTGCCTTTTTTATACGTTTAGTCGATTTTAGTAGCTTTGAGGTGACTAAGGGCTAAAAGCTTAGGAGGGGGTGGGCTAAAAGTTTAGGTGATTTTAGGAGGTCATGCTTGGATGAAAAGTAACTAAAATTAGCCAGCTAAAAGTTTAGGCCCTGTTTGGATCCTTTAGCCAACTAAAACATTAGCCAGCTAATTTTTAGCCAACTAATTTTAGGAGGTACTTGTTTGGATCCCTGACTAATGTCTCTGACTTCTATACTTTTCTTACCTTTTTTATGTGTTTCTTGCCTTTTTTGAAAGTTTAGTTGATTTTAGTAGCTTTGAGGTGACTAGGGGCTACAAGTTTAGAAGGGGGTGCACTAAAAGTTTAGGAGATTTTAGAAGGTCATGTTTGGATGCAAAGTGACTAAAATTAGCCAGCTAAAAATTTAGGAGGTGAATCCAAACAGGGCCTTAGAAGGTGGATCCAAACAGGGCCTAAAGCTTAGTATTTTATTTCAGCTGATTTTTGTTGTGCCTTTCTGAAAGCCTTATCATTCTCTTCCAGATGTTAACCATGCTGGAAGGTGCAATAAAGGGGGATTATTTGTCAGCTAACTTTGAAACAACAACCGAGTTGCTTAATCAAAGCTCACAGGATAGTGCAACTCAGAGCTCTGATGCACATTCTGCATCTGCTGCTGGACTTCCATGGGTTCCTGACACCACTGCTGCTGTTGCCTTAAGATTGTTAGACCTGGATTCGGCCATTGCATACACAAATAATCCAAAGGCTGGGTCAAATAGGGACCAAGAAGCTCGAGATTTTACGGTGAGCCTTATTCATGTCTTACGTCTTTGAGACTGTTTATTTGGTGAATCTAATATCTGGTCTTCTGACCCATCTGTCAAGGGCCCTGTTGTGTAACTGTGTCATTTTATCTTCGTGCAGAAGCTTCCAACAAGATACACTGCTGCGAAGAACAAACAAGCGATAGAACAGTTTGGAACTGCTGGTTTTGATCGACAGGCTGGAGTGACGCTAACACACAGCAACGGTCGTAGAGGCCGTGGACGAGGAAGTCGAGGAGGTAGCAGGGGAGGTAGATCCCGTAGTCGCGGTGGCAGGGTCCCTAGAGGTATCAGCAGCTCGTCCAGGATTCAGTTCAGGGATGATAATGTTGTGCCATATGAGGAAATGCCACGAAAGAATGCACGCCGTGGGCGTGGCCGCGGTCGCGGGCGTGGCCGGGGACTTCGAACTGTCAGACCTCGGCAGCCATCAGAGCCTGGGTCCAGATCAATTCCAAAGGCAAACTTATTGGGCAACTTTAGTATGTTAAGTAAGGCAAACCCTTCCGCTGCTGTTCATTCTCCTGAGAGCTCGGGTGCGGAAGAGTGGACCTTGGAGAGAAGGGAATATGTCAAGGACGACGACAACAGCTCAGTGTCCGAATCAGAGGAATCAGAAAATGGTGATCCCATGAATGAGGAATATGATGAGCAGGTCCCTGATTATTCAAGGGACAATTACGGGACCAGCCCGTTACAGATGATAGATGATGGCAGTGAAGATAATAATGAGGATGCTGAAGGAGATGAGGTGGGTGAGGAGGATGGAGAGGACTATGAAGCGGAAGATCCTACCGGTGACGAGGATGAAGATGTTGAGATGGGTGAGGATGATGAAGTTCGTGACGACGACGACGATGATGGTGGAGGTGATGGGGACAATGCGGACGAGGATGATGGCACATCTTACTCTTCAGAGTATAGCGACTAAAGAGAAGCTAGATGTCTTAGGCCGTGGAAGATGTTCATTCACATAAGCAGTAATGCTGACGAGTGAAGAAGAGAGGCAGCCGGTTTTGAAGTGTGCATTAGTGAGAGGCAGTCAGCTCATAATCTGTTTTGTAAATGCTATGTTTGTAGCTTACAAATTAGGCTATTCGCTGTGTATATACCAGAAGTTTTAAACAAAATTCCATCATATATACCTTGTTCTTTGACTCCTCAGAAAAGGTGTACTTTGATACTATTTGATATTATTTTCCGTTTAGGGGTGGCCCATAAAAATGACGGGCAAATGTGTGGATTTGGTGTATTTTTCCTAAACGAAATCTTAATCATGTCAGAATTTCGGTTTGTAGGGATTCTGTCCGATCCTGATTTTTTTTTGTTGCCATTATAACAGTTGGAATCTATTTCTTGGTCCTCCTCCAGCTTTTTGTTTGATTCTCCATAAGTCGATGAAAACCTTCTTTTTCATGCTGTAGATCTCTGCCCTAGTCGATGGAAGTAGGATAGGAATCGTGAGATTGGTGACGCACTTGTCCGAGGAGGAAACAGTCTACAAGCACGACTCCGAGTACGAAACTGTACGAGACAGGCTAGAATTTTCTCTCCATAAATAGAAGAAGGTCCGGCCTTCTACTGACAGCGAACCAAACCAGACCGACGCGTCGGCCTCACGTGAGAGCAGAGCCCCCAGATAGAGCGCGCAGCCTCGTGCACCTTCCAGAAGTTTCCACACCCGTCTCCACACTCCTCTTCCCTCCCTCTCTCTCCAGACACTTCCCTCTTCCCCTTTTCTCTCCTCTTCTCGCACCAAACCTCACAACAACATCGAGAACGCCAAGACGAGCGCGCGTTTCACGCGAGAACAGAGCAAGCTCAGGCACACGCAGAGCCGTCCCTGCGAACGAAGCGCAGCGAAGCAAATCAACCATGGGGCTGGACTACTACAAGATCCTGGGCGTGGACAAGGGCGCCAGCGATGACGACCTCAAGAAGGCCTACCGCAAGCTCGCCATGAAGTGGCACCCCGACAAGAACCCCAACAACAAGAAGGAGGCCGAGAACAAGTTCAAGCAGATCTCGGAGGCGTACGAGGTAAGCATCCATGGAAGCTCCATACCGGTTTCATCTCATATTCCGAGCCTTATTCATGTCTTACGTCTTTGAGACTGTTTATTTGGTGAATCTAATATCTGGTCTTCCGACCCATCTGTCAAGGGCCCTGTTGTGTAACTGTATCATTTTATCTTCGTGCAGAAGCTTCCAACAAGATACACTGCTGCGAAGAACAAACAAGCGATAGAACAGTTTGGAACTGCTGGTTTTGATCGACAGGCTGGAGTGACGCTAACACACAGCAACGGTCGTAGAGGCCGTGGACGAGGAAGTCGAGGAGGTAGCAGGGGAGGTAGATCCCGTAGTCGCGGTGGCAGGGTCCCTAGAGGTATCAGCAGCTCGTCCAGGATTCAGTTCAGGGATGATAATGTTGTGCCATATGAGGAAATGCCACGAAAGAATGCACGCCGTGGGCGTGGCCGCGGTCGCGGGCGTGGCCGGGGACTTCGAACTGTCAGACCTCGGCAGCCATCAGAGCCTGGGTCCAGATCAATTCCAAAGGCAAACTTATTGGGCAACTTTAGTATGTTAAGTAAGGCAAACCCTTCCGCTGCTGTTCATTCTCCTGAGAGCTCGGGTGCGGAAGAGTGGACCTTGGAGAGAAGGGAATATGTCAAGGACGACGACAACAGCTCAGTGTCCGAATCAGAGGAATCAGAAAATGGTGATCCCATGAATGAGGAATATGATGAGCAGGTCCCTGATTATTCAAGGGACAATTACGGGACCAGCCCGTTACAGATGATAGATGATGGCAGTGAAGATAATAATGAGGATGCTGAAGGAGATGAGGTGGGTGAGGAGGATGGAGAGGACTATGAAGCGGAAGATCCTACCGGTGACGAGGATGAAGATGTTGAGATGGGTGAGGATGATGAAGTTCGTGACGACGACGACGATGATGGTGGAGGTGATGGGGACAATGCGGACGAGGATGATGGCACATCTTACTCTTCAGAGTATAGCGACTAAAGAGAAGCTAGATGTCTTAGGCCGTGGAAGATGTTCATTCACATAAGCAGTAATGCTGACGAGTGAAGAAGAGAGGCAGCCGGTTTTGAAGTGTGCATTAGTGAGAGGCAGTCAGCTCATAATCTGTTTTGTAAATGCTATGTTTGTAGCTTACAAATTAGGCTATTCGCTGTGTATATACCAGAAGTTTTAAACAAAATTCCATCATATATACCTTGTTCTTTGACTCCTCAGAAAAGGTGTACTTTGATACTATTTGATATTATTTTCCGTTTAGGGGTGGCCCATAAAAATGACGGGCAAATGTGTGGATTTGGTGTATTTTTCCTAAACGAAATCTTAATCATGTCAGAATTTCGGTTTGTAGGGATTCTGTCCGATCCTGATTTTTTTTTGTTGCCATTATAACAGTTGGAATCTATTTCTTGGTCCTCCTCCAGCTTTTTGTTTGATTCTCCATAAGTCGATGAAAACCTTCTTTTTCATGCTGTAGATCTCTGCCCTAGTCGATGGAAGTAGGATAGGAATCGTGAGATTGGTGACGCACTTGTCCGAGGAGGAAACAGTCTACAAGCACGAGTCCAGAGTACGAAACTGTAAGAGAGGCTAGAATTTTCTCTCCATAAATAGAAAGATCCGGCCTTCTACTGACAGCGAACCAAAACCAGACCTACGCGTCGGGCTCACGTGAGAGCAGAGCACCCAGATAGAGCGCACAGCCTCGTGCACCTTCCAGAAGCTTCCACACCCGTCTCCACACTCCTCTTCCCTGCCCCTCTCTCCAGACGCTTCTCTCTTCTCCTTTTCTCTCCTCTTCTCACACCAAACCTCACAACAACATTGAGAACGCAAAGACGAGCGCGCGTTTCACGCGAGAACCGAGAGCAAGCACAGGCACAAGCCGTCCTTGCGAACGAAGCGCAGCGAAGCAAATCAACCATGGGGCTGGACTACTACAAGATCCTGGGCGTGGACAAGGGCGCCAGCGATGACGACCTCAAGAAGGCCTACCGCAAGCTCGCCATGAAGTGGCACCCCGACAAGAACCCCAACAACAAGAAGGAGGCCGAGAACAAGTTTAAGCAGATCTCGGAGGCGTATGAGGTAAGCATCCATCCATGGAAGCTCCATGCCGGATTCATCCCATATTCCGACTTGCCCAACCGAAATTTCGGCAATGTTGTGACATGTTTCTGATGTTTCGCGTTTGAGCAGGTCCTGAGCGACCCGCAGAAGCGAGCGGTGTACGACCAGTACGGCGAGGAAGGGGTCGGGCCCCGGTGGCGCGACCTTCTTCTCCACCGGCGGCGACGGGCCGAACGTGTTCCGGTTCAACCCGCGCAACGCGGAGGACATCTTCGCGGAGTTCTTCGGCTCGTCCAGCCCCTTCGGCGGCATGGGAGGCATGGGCGGCGGCGGGATGGGCGGCATGGGGGGAGGGCCCGGCATGCGAACGGGGGGAACCAGGTTCTCGTCGTCGATATTCGGGGACGACATATTCGGCTCGGCGTTCGGCGGCGGGCCCGACGGGCACGGCATGCACACCGCCGGGCGCGCGGTGAAGGCGCCGGCGATTGAGCGGAAGCTGCCGTGCAGCCTGGAGGAGCTGTACAAGGGCACCACTAAGAAGATGAAGATTTCCAGGGAAATTGCTGATGCCAGTGGGTAAGTGTTCCATTGCCGTTGCTTCACCTTCCTGTCTTAGCATTGCGTGTTTGTTGTTTACTATAGATGCTTAAAGATTTTGGTTTAAACTTGAGTGTACGGTAAATGCCTAAAAATTCGTCGAATTATTAGTAAGGCCACAACCATGATTCAGTAGATGCATTTTTGAGCTGATTAAAATTCTGCTATAGGTACATCGAACTTCAATGTGTGCAGTCTGGGAAACTCGTCAATTTTTAGTATTTGGTTTAGCGATTGAAATCGAATGAACTTGGATCAATCACCATCGGTGCTACTTGAAATCAAATGAACTTAGTTTTCAATCACCATCCCTGATACTTGCATCAACACCGAACTACTTACTGGTTGAGCTTTTATAGCGTTGTTATCTGTCGCAGTTAGTTTGGTGTTACTAGTAACTTGCAGTCTGTACTGAAACAATGCTGTTCGCCCGTGTGCAGCAAGACGATCCCCGTTGAGGAGATCCTAACCATCGACGTGAAGCCCGGGTGGAAGAAGGGCACGAAGATCACGTTCCCGGAGAAAGGCAACGAGACGCCCAACACGATCCCGGCGGACCTGGTGTTCATCATCGACGAGAAGCCGCACCCTGTGTTCACCCGCGACGGCAACGACCTGGTGGTGACGCAGAAGATCCCGCTGGCGGAGGCCCTGACGGGGTACACGGCCCACCTGACGACGCTGGACGGGCGCAGCCTGACGGTGCCCATCAGCTCCGTGATCCACCCGGGGTACGAGGAGGTGGTCCGCGGCGAGGGCATGCCCATCCCCAAGGACCCCTCGAGGAAGGGCAACCTCAGGATCAAGTTCGACATCAAGTTCCCGTCGAGGCTCACCGCCGACCAGAAGTCCGGCGTCAAGAGGCTGCTCGGGCAGTAGAGCGAGAGCAGAGTGGCGATGTTTCTGTATGAGATGATACTTTTTGGTGTTCTTAAACTGGATAGATGTTCCTCATTTGATGAGGCAGTTCAGCGGCCCCGGATCAGAGTGCGAGAAACTGGTGGTGTGCATAGGATTCTACTTGTAAAATCTTTCAGATTGGTGTCTGATCGGAGGTCCACGTCGTTGCAAACTTGGTAGGTTGGGGTTGGAATAATTAATCATAGATTTTGTACCTATTCCGAGAATTAGTTACATTGGTGATGCTATAAGCGGCACGCAAATCTGGTTGTTAATCGTGTGGTTCGCTTTACCGGCGAGGCATCGTTGCAGCAGCTCCATTCACCACAACCGATCATACCAAGCTGTCAGCGCCCCCGACCGAGTTCGCGCGCAACTGGAGGTAGAGTAGCCGGTCAAATTCTGGCCATCGCCGCCATCATGCTCCTCCTCATTTCTCCGACCTCCTGCTCACTGCTGTTGCCGACACTGGCATGGCTCTCTCGAGAGCGACCGAGCGTCAGCCGCGTGCTGACCGCACCCAGCGCGCCGCACAAAGCCCGCACCGTGAGTCTCACGGCCGAGCGATCCCGCCATCTGCTCACGCCAGTGTCACGTTCTCACGGGTGGTAGACGATCGCGGACCCAGCGAATTCACGTTTTCCCGGCCCCGAACCCACCCCGCCCCGTACGCCCAGACAGACGCGCCCACGCGGTCTTGGCGCGCCAGCCCGGCCGGCAGCTCACCCCGCTCGTCATCCGCTCCGCCGCGGCATAATTTAACGGCCGGTCACGTAAACGCGGGTGAGGTAAAGCGGTAAGCGCTGACACGGTGAAGTTGAATGTGCGTGAGCGACCGGCCGTGTCGCGCGCGGGAGGAGATGACGCGGCGAATAATTAAAAGGCAGCGGCGCCCCGTTCTGCACTCCTCTTCCGGTCCTCAGCTCCTCCTCTCTCTCCACATCTCACCTTCCGATAAGGAGAGAGAGAGAGAGGAAATCAACAAATATCTGCGAGCTCCCATTCGAATCAGTGCCCGGGCGCAGAGGCCGCGACCCGATCGCGTGGAGTCGAGGAGAGGAGGGGCGCGCGGAGCTGCCGCCGCCGCCGCCGCCCAGGAGGACGAGCGGAGAAGCGGCCTTATCTATCTATCCACCCGCGCCGAATCGATGGACTCGGAGCACTGGATCTCGCGCCTGGCCGCCGCGAAGCGGTTCTACGCGGCGCAGCTCGGCCATGGAGGTGCGGCGATCACCACGCTCCCTGGGATTTACCTGTACCTGTGCTGGTTTGCCTGTTTCTCCGATGGTTGACCTGGGCTTCGTTTTGCTTCGGTGGGTGCAGATCGGGCGGCGCTGGAGGAGCTGGACATGGACGAGGAGGTGAGGCCGGAGTTCGCGTGCCCGTACTGCTACGACGACCACGACGTGGCATCCCTGTGCGCGCACCTCGAGGAGGAGCACCCGTTCGAGCCCCACGCCGCGGTGAGCGTCTGAATCCTGTAGTGTTCGTGTTCCACGGATGGGGTTGGAGGAGATGAATTTCGTGCTTTCATTTAGCCGTTGACCTGGAAAATGAGCTCATAGTGCTAGTTGTAGGTGAGGGTGGGGAATGCTTTGGGTTATGTGTTTAATTCAGCTTGATGCGTTGACCTGATGAACGAGATTGATTTTTGGGATCACTTGCACATCACAAGTAGGACAAATATGGTGTAATTTGATTAGTATGTTCCTGCACATACATCTGGTCTGGCAACTTGAAACTAGAGTTTTGGATACACCAGACCAGAGATAGACTTAATGCAGGAACAACTTTCAACCGCCTATTGGATGCAATGCTCTCCAAAACAACTTTCGACTGCAAAACTGCAGGAAAAAAGGTTGGCAGCTAGACATTTGGAATCCTTGGAATTAACATCATAGTGGGGTTACACCTCTGTACTAGTAAACTGAAGTATGACTTCCGAATGACTAGTTAAATAGCTTGATTCAGTTTTAGGTTCAGTAACTCGTAGCCTTTCGTTGATGTAGATTTATGATTAGGAGCCCATGTGTATGGAATTGTTTTATTTGCCTTGGTGGAAGGGGCCTTTTGTTTATATATCTGTTGCTTTTTTTGTTGTTATAAGCTAGTAGCATGGATGTTTGCGCTCTTATGCTGTATTTTTTTTTATATTATATAACAATGAATCATATCACTGGTTGGGTTCTTATGTTGTCCATCAATTTCTTGTTTCAGCCTTGCCCTATTTGCTCCGATATGGTTACGAAGGATATGGTTAATCATATTACTATGCAGCATGGATACTTGTTCAAGGTACCCTCCCCTTTCCCACATGAATGTTGCTCACTTAGTTTCTGAAATTCTAATAATTGATGCACAGAAATGTATGGGGTCAATTTTTTAAATTATATTCCCTGAAACTTTCTTAACTTTGATTGCTTGCAGAATCGTCGCCGGTTGCGCAGATTTGTTATTCCAGGCAGCCAAGCCCTATCTTTGCTGAGCCGGGATCTACGAGAAGCCCATCTGCAGGTGCTTCTAGGTGGTGGACATAGGTCAAGCAACAATAACACCACCACAAATATTTCGGCCGATCCTCTCCTGTCGTCGTTTGGTCTTAGCTTCCCAACATCAGATGCAGACGAAACATCAAAATCAACTATTTCCGTTCCAGATGATGCTACCTTGGCAAAGGAGGCACCTGCTCGGGCGCAGAAGTTAAGGTATCATTTTCATGCTGGACAGAAACACTGCTGTATGCAGATAGAAGTCCTATACTTGAATCAGGAAATCTGAAACCTGAGCCCGCAGTTGAGATAGGCCAATTTAGTTGATACAAACCTTGCATTGAATAAAAAAAAGGAAGAAGTCCATTTTACTACCCTCAAGTATCCATGTAGTTCACTTAACCCCCTAAACTAATGTTTGGTCCATTTTAATCCCTTCAACTATTTAGATTGGTTCAATTCACTCCCTCATGAAGTTTTTCCTTTTTGTATCTCCAGGCACACACCATGTTTGAGTGTAAGATTTTGTGAGATTATAGGTTAAAACATACCTTATGTCAGAAAATTGTTTTGAATTTTTTTTTAAAAAAAAATCTATGCAAAAAGTGTGCCATACAAATTTGACATATAAGATAGAATAATGCAAGAAAATATTTCTCAAAAAATCTAAAACTATTTTTCTAGCATAGAGAATGACATCCTACAAAATTTGAGCTTCAAATATAACTCATACAATGAGAAACAAAAAGTAAAAATTCACGAGGGGGTGAATTGAACCAATCTAGATAGTTCAGGGTAGTAAATTAGACCAAAGATTAGCTTAGGTGGTTAAGTAAACTACATGAATACTTGAGGGTAGTAAAATGGACTTCTTCCTATAAAAAAAATCGAGCAGTAAGTTGGTTTGACTGAGCAGTAGTATATGGTGACAAACATTTGGTTCACTCCTTGCATCTTATAATTTCAGAAATGCCAATGAATCTGATTATTTGCGTATCCACTTGAAATTTTTAGACATCTTACAATACCTTGAGGAAACTCTACAGTTCACTCACTCAGCTTTTCATTTTCAATGGCAGTATTGACTCATCCCTCACAAGTGAAGAAAGGGAGCAAAAACGGAAGCAAGCCAGCATCAGAGCAACATTTGTGCAAGACCTGCTGCTGTCTACTCTATTTGGGGACTAAAATCGAGATGATTCTAAGTTATCACTAGATCTAGATGGGTGCTTGCTGGTGCAAATTTGCAAAAACCGAGTGTGCTCCACCCAAGCTGCTGAACGTGATATCCTCGACAGAGCAGGCGCTCTTGGGGTACTACCCGATGTCTCCTCAAGTAAGGTGTAGAGTCGATGTGGGCATGAGGTATCTTTAAGTTATTGTAGCCGGTCTCCATCTTCAGTTGGTCACAACTCGCGGTCAGCAAAGGGTGTCTGTGTAAGTCGTGGTTGTGTTTGTGCTGCTTCTATGTGTGAACTCAGAAGCATTTGTTTCATGTACCAACATAATAATTAAGTTATGCAACAGCGGAGGAATATGCAGTTTTTACTACTGTGTGGATGGATATAAAAACAGGATGTAATCCTGTCTGGATTTGGAGGTGAAGTCCATGTGTGCGCCAGTACAGCCTGAAATTGAGATACCTAAATGCTCTGCTTGGGCCAGGGTTCTGTGATCTTGCTGTGGTAAACAAATAAGGTTTGGTCAGTTTATGGGTTGTCGGCACGAGGGTTGTCTCCTTTTATGGGTACTGAGCGGCCTGTGTTGCCCTAGAAAGCTGAATAGCTGATGCGTCGATGCTAAACCCACGAGTGTTCAGACAAAAGTAGCGTGAACTGACGCACGATTGCTCGCCGAGGAGGCCAAGATGCCATCTGTGCCAAGATGCTGAAGCTTTTGCCGACTCCTTCCTCGCCAAGCTTCGAGGAATTGTTGCTTGGCTTATTGGAATTATCACCTGGCCGCGCCGGAAGCCAAAAGAGGCTACTGGCTACCTTAGTCTGTAACTCTAAGAGGCGAGGAAGTGATGCTCGGCAAAAGGTCTTTCATCGGCATTGTAATACGGATGAGTGCACAACAATTTATTAGCATGCATATGAAAAACCAACAAATTATCACATCTTTTATATCGCAAACATGCGCATGCAAGTCCTCAAGAAGTTACAAGCATATATGTCCATTAAAAGGTAGGACACATGCCAACAATCATCATTTTATACTACACTAAAGGTCTTATTTCACCGCTATCCTCCAGCTGACAAAAATAGGCTGGGGGGTATGTCACTCTGCTGGCTGATAAAAAAGATGCCAGCGGAAATACCTGACGAGCTTCCGATGATTTGTATATATCACATGAAACAAGTCATGAGACGCATGAAGTCTTGATGCCAAGTTGCCAAGTTGCCATTCTTGACTATCCAGACCATGCCTGTGGGGTCACAACATTACTAACGGAGCTCAGCCTGTCATGCATGGGGTTAAATTCTGCATGCTGGCCTGCAGACACCATACGGAGTGCAATGCTCTCAGCTTGATCCTTTGAGCAACCCATTCGAGCAGCCCTTTCAGCCATGTCCACATGATGATTCTGCACTGCCTGAGGTCCTAAATGATGAAGCGTCATTGGAGCACTGGCCTGTGGCTGGTGGGTAAACACAGCCAA
>LAPY01000071.1:52624-65475 GCA_000970635.1 Eragrostis tef | reverse complement strand
TTGGAGGACGGACCCGACGGCACACGGACGGTGGCGGCGGGAATTTACGGGCGTGCCCCCCGGTGGATGGCGGGCGGCAGGGGCAAGGCGGGGATTTCTCTCTCTCTCTCTCTCTCTCTCGGGGCACGGGAGAGGCGCGGGTGTGTCAGGTGGGGGGCGTGGGGATCGCGGGTGACTGCTGCTGCTGAGGTGGTCGCCGTTGGTCGGCTTGCGTTTCAGGCGCCGAAAGAGGAAGAGAGAGAGAGTGGGTGGGAGAGGGTCTCGGAGAGGGGAGAGAAGACTTCACTCGCGCGCTCTTGCTCATCACGCTGGCTTTGGCTTTGGCTGGCTGCTCGCGGAGTGGGTGACGGCGGGGCCCAGTGGGCCCAGAGTAGGAGACGGGCAATTATTGTCGTCTCTGTTCGGTGGTGGCGACTTTGGCTTGGCCGGAAAAGAGGACGGACGGCAGACCCGACTGCTTCCAGCGGCCGGCCTTGGCTGGGTCTGTGGATCAGCCGAGCTAACCGTCGTCGGATCATCAGCTTCATCCGCCACAATCCACAGTTTTTTAATCTCGAATTAATAGTGTTTCCATCATCAACTTCGTCCGCCAATACAATGAACGAAGGGAAACCTCTCGCACGATCGAGCTTCCGTCAACCGACTCACTCGCCGCGGGTTACGATCACCACCACACCCGTCGACACCACGGTGACCGACCGGCCGTGAAGGGCGGCAACGCGGAGAGACGTGGCCCGCTGCTCTGGACCACCCCGCTGCGTACTCCGCCCGTGCGACCGGCGAGGCCAGGAGGGAGGCCCCGGAAAGCAAAGCAAGCCGAGCATTGAATTGGACGGACTCGTAGGCCGCTGCTGCTTGCGGCGCCGCGCCCCTTTCTTTTACCCTGTCGCGCACTGGCGCGGACGGCACGGCACGGCAGCACCGCACGCGTCGGCGTGGACTCGGGAACCACAACCACCCACCGGCGCCGTGTCGGCGTCGGGCCCAGGCACCCCGTCCGTCGCCGCCGCGAGTAACGCGCGCTTGCTTGTACCCTACCCTGCGCCCGCCGGCCCGTCCGGTACGCACGCACCATACCAACACGTCGCCGGCCCGGCGCCCGCACGTCGTCGGCTTGTGCCTTTGCCCTTACCTTTCGTACTCGTCTCTGCCCATTACTGGAGCCGTGTAGCCGTAGGCCGTAGAGGCCGTAGGCACTCGCCACGCCACGGAGTCTCCGGGCGTCGATGTGCTCGAGTTGCTATACAACTTGCTATACGGCACAGCGAGTGATTTCGTACGACGTTTTGTTGTCTAGTTCAATTGCGTGATTAGTGCCAGTTCGTACGAGCAGAGACAGTCCCGCCAGCCCGCTCGTGACGCCAGCCAGAAGCGCCGAGAAGTTCCGGCGGCTTTCCGGCTGCTGCGAAACGCAAACGAGGACCATGGCTGGCCGCGGCGCCTGAGTCACCTTTGACGTGAACGTTCGCGGGTCTCCTGGCCGGGGCGCCTGAGTTGGCCCGCCGGTTTCATCCGGGCCTCGTCCGTCGTCACCTTTGGATACTGGAGCGAAACTGCGTCACCAAATTTCTGCAGAACTCGCGCGTCGGTGACTCCTCTTCCGGCCGGGCCTTGATATTTTCGCCGCAAAAAGCAACGCGCGAGGACGGGGGAGGCGAGCAGATGCGTCCGGTGCCGCCTACCGGCACCGCGCGAGTTGGGCAGCGACGTCACGCGATTTACGTTGCATCTCCGGCCAGATTTGCCGGACGGACGTTTTCAGCTTCCAGGCGAACCGCGGCCGCTACCAGTAGTGAAGGAATGACGGGCGAAACACAAGAACGGCTAAACAGTCCTTCAAAGCACGGCAAGTTGGCCGGCGGTATCATCAACCTCGTTCTTCGTCAATACAGTACGGGGAGCCGGCGGGTAAAACACGGGCTCTGCCTCTACCAAAGCCTTTCCGTCTCACGTTCAGCAACTGGGGTGTCCGGCTGACTGCAGGGTCAAGGAACACCATCACACCAATCTCCAAGAATCTGCACGAGTCTTTCAGTGAAGTGAATGTATAATCCCTGTCATCATAAAAGGCGGTCGCTGTTCCCGTCCAAGTCGCCGGTGCTTGACTCCGACCTCGACATTTGACTGGAGCACAACCATGGAACCTTGAGACCACAACAGCATGTGACAGGACAGGAAGAGCATGCTTGGCAGGACAAGAGTGCCATCGCCTGGCCGCCTCAACTGACGACGGCTCCAGGACAAGCGTTTTCTCAGCTCATCACGCAGGTCGTTCGGCCGATGAGTCTGCCAGAAGAGGCTGCATTGGATGAGCCAGAGGCTGAGGCTTATTGAGAAGTACGGGAGATATGTTGGCAAGGCGAGTAGTGATTCATTCTAGTAAAGATTAGCAATCTTTGGAGGGCTCGATTCCTTCACTCCTATGAGTTCATATGTGATTTGGATACCACCAATCATGGTGACCGAGACAAAAGGGCTGAATTTGGATCCCTAATCACTTAACAATTACTATATCATATGTTCCAGTATACAGAAGTACATCATCATCATTATTATATAGAAAAGTTACAAGTAACATCGGGCTCTCGGATTAAAAAGGTAAAAGGCAACAGCTGCTCATCAATTCAAGGGCATATATACAAAGGCCATTTTATTTGTTTCAATTCCCAGCACAAGCTAAGAAGCACACATATCTCCGGCCTAAAAATGCGATTGAAGGGAGAAACCCAGAACCAACCACACAATGAATAGGTGCAATTCTTGTCCAGGGCAGAAATTATGTCTTGGTCCAAGTCAGGAGAAAAGGTTGGTAACTGAGAGCCACGGTAACTGTAAGATGTTCATGAAATGTGTGCATAGCTTTCACGTGTTCGCGAGAAACAGCATCATGACGAGCAGCAAAATCTGCTGAAGTACCATGCCGTGACAGGAAAAACTTCTGGCCAAGACGGTTATTCACAAGCTAACTTTGTACCAAAGCTGCTAAGGCAGATGGCGAATGCTTGAAATGCTGAGAGCGGCTGGCGGTAATCCATAGTAAAGATATCGCTGTCAACCTTACCAAACTGCAGGATAACAGTTTCGTCATCACCAACTCTATCAGGATGGCTTTGGTTGGTTGTAGCCGCCAGCTGGAAGTTCTTGACAGATGCAACAGTCACCCGCCCATGGAAGTTCAAGCACCAGCATTGCAAGTGCTCGTGCCACCGTGGAGCTTTGTTTCTAAGGACAGTGGTACCCGTCCGCTTTAGAAACTTCACCTTGAGAGAGTTGTCCCAGGTCTCCTGAATTGAAGGGCATTCCATGGTGCAAAGCATCCTCCTGGGCCCTCTGGATTTGAGTAAATTGTACTTGTAGGAAACCTGTCCAACATCAAAGTTCCCTGATGATACTTGGGGACTGATTCGTCTGCTTCCAAAACGCCGAATAGATCGATTGCTTGATGCCTTTGCACCATTGTAGGGTGGCTGGCTGTCATATATTTTGAAGTTTGTTCCCCAAAAATCAGACCTATAAAGGTTGTAGCACAAGAACAATCAGGTTCATCAACCAAAAACTTCCAACACACACACAATACTGAACGAAACAACCCCTCCCTCTGCACCAAGAAATCGAAGGGCGAACATAGTAATTTGCAAAACAACAATGAACTACTTACTCAATATTCCTTGGATTTAGTGGCTTGAAGAGTTCAACCCACGAGACCAAGATGAACAGATTAAAAAGCAATGACGATTAAAGCTTCGGTTTTCGATAAAGGTGTTGGAAATTCAGGCAAGGCCTCTCAACTCACAAGAATGCGCAAGAACACCAGTACTTTGTGCTGCGATGAAGCTGCAACTTTTCGGTTTTTCTTATCTCTTTATTAATACTGCTAGGTACAGATATAATGCCCATTGTGGGTGCCAAACCAGGCATGGACCCTACAAACTAGTACAGGATCAGCAGCACTACCGTGCGCCTGACTCTCCTAGTTGCTAGGAATAAGACTCGGTACATGACTCTAACTGACTGACGTTAACAGAGAGTTAACTGAACCTGAAATGACACATAACTCTGAACTTAAACTAAAACCGAAACTACTGACTGAATGCACAAACAGACTTGCAGGCAACAAAAGGAGTATAAAAAGGGATCATGGATAATGGGAGGTTAGCATATGTATCTCTAGGTACTATAGTAGTTGCTTGATAATAAAAGGTAAAGTACTGCCTGAAGCCCTCAAATGCTCACAGCCTCTAACTCTCTATAATTTTGTAACATCCCAAAAATTAGAAACACTAAAATAATGTAATTAAACCTATAATTATGCTAATCTATGTTTGTAATGCATATTTGGATTTTCTTGTACTAAGCAAATTCATGCATGCACGTCATTTCATATTGCACAGCAGCTTGTTGGATTTTTCGTGGGAGTTTGACTTTCCCGAAAATTCCCTAAAATTCGTAATAGCTACTCCCTCCATTCTTTAAATGATGTCGTTAGGACAAAGGTTTTAGTTAAATTTTGCACTAAAAATGTTGTCCTAACGTCATCATTTAAAGAATGGAGGGAGTACTTCGCTGTGAATTTTTCATATTTTTTGGCGCGTGGCATCATCCTGGCCCTTCCCGGCGCTCCCCCTCTCGGCAGCATGCACCCATGCCGCCTCTTGCTCCGGCGCTAGGACTGGGCACGGTTAACCCAATAACTGATAAACGAAGTTAACCGAACCGAAAAACCTAAAGTTTTTAAAAATTTCAGTTAACTGTAAAAATTTCGGTTTTGATTTCTGGATATTACAGTTAACCGTAAAAAAATCGGTTTTCATACTGTATTAACCGGACTACCGAAAAAACCGAAATTCAGCCCAAGTGTACCTTGCAGCCCACTAACTGACCCACTAACACGAAACCTCCCCACGCTGGCCCAAAACACTAAAGCCCACTAACTGACCCACCTCACCAGTCCACGCACCCACACCAGCCAACTGAAGCAACCCAACGTGGAAGTCACCAAGCACAAGCAGGCAAGCACGGGGCTGCACCTGCACGGCGGCGCATGCAGCTGCAGCGCAGACGCGCGATGGCTGGCGAGGCGCGCGAAGGCCGCGGAACGCAGACGCGCGGCGTGCCAGCAGGGAAACGGGGCAAAGGCGGGGCGGCAAGGAGACTCGGTACATGACTCTAACTGACTGACGTTAACAGAGAGTTAACTGAACCTGAAATGACACATAACTCTGAACTTAAACTAAAACCGAAACTACTGACTGAATGCACAAACAGACTTGCAGGCAACAAAAGGAGTATAAAAAGGGATCATGGATAATGGGAGGTTAGCATATGTATCTCTAGGTACTATAGTAGTTGCTTGATAATAAAAGGTAAAGTACTGCCTGAAGCCCTCAAATGCTCACAGCCTCTAACTCTCTATAATTTTGTAACATCCCAAAAATTAGAAACACTAAAATAATGTAATTAAACCTATAATTATGCTAATCTATGTTTGTAATGCATATTTGGATTTTCTTGTACTAAGCAAATTCATGCATGCACGTCATTTCATATTGCACAGCAGCTTGTTGGATTTTTCGTGGGAGTTTGACTTTCCCGAAAATTCCCTAAAATTCGTAATAGCTACTCCCTCCATTCTTTAAATGATGTCGTTAGGACAAAGGTTTTAGTTAAATTTTGCACTAAAAATGTTGTCCTAACGTCATCATTTAAAGAATGGAGGGAGTACTTCGCTGTGAATTTTTCATATTTTTTGGCGCGTGGCATCATCCTGGCCCTTCCCGGCGCTCCCCCTCTCGGCAGCATGCACCCATGCCGCCTCTTGCTCCGGCGCTAGGACTGGGCACGGTTAACCCAATAACTGATAAACGAAGTTAACCGAACCGAAAAACCTAAAGTTTTTAAAAATTTCAGTTAACTGTAAAAATTTCGGTTTTGATTTCTGGATATTACAGTTAACCGTAAAAAAATCGGTTTTCATACTGTATTAACCGGACTACCGAAAAAACCGAAATTCAGCCCAAGTGTACCTTGCAGCCCACTAACTGACCCACTAACACGAAACCTCCCCACGCTGGCCCAAAACACTAAAGCCCACTAACTGACCCACCTCACCAGTCCACGCACCCACACCAGCCAACTGAAGCAACCCAACGTGGAAGTCACCAAGCACAAGCAGGCAAGCACGGGGCTGCACCTGCACGGCGGCGCATGCAGCTGCAGCGCAGACGCGCGATGGCTGGCGAGGCGCGCGAAGGCCGCGGAACGCAGACGCGCGGCGTGCCAGCAGGGAAACGGGGCAAAGGCGGGGCGGCAAGGTGAGTTCGACGCGGGGGCAGGCAGGCGGCCATTGACGGGCACAAGTCGTGGGCTGCCGGCGGCGCTGCGCACAGCGACGGCGACGGCGAGCATCGCGCGCGAGCTGCGCGTGGGGTAGGCCGCACATGGCTCGATTTGCTTGGTTTCCTCTCGATTTGCTAGATTTTCCCTCGATTTGAGCGGACAGATCTGGGGACATTATCAAAGTACGGTTAATTTGGTTAACCGAATAACCCAACCGAATTAACCGCAACCAAATTAGTACGATTATGGCTTTTTTTTCACAATTTCGGGTGGCAGTTTTCAATAACCGAAATTCCTTTCGACCGAATTAACCGAAACTATCAAACCGAATTAACCGAAGTCCCAGCCCTACCCAGCACGACCAAAGCCACACGCTTGCCAACTCCCGCGCCGCGCCGAATCTCGCCATTCACCGCCGCGACGCCGTCGTCCTGTGCCGCTGCGGTAGCGAAGCGCCGCCAGTTGCCACGTGCGCCACGAGCCTCTCCCCGCCTTCTCTCACACATAAACGCCTCTGGTGCACTCCTCTCTCACTAACAGACGGGGTGCACACGGCAAAACATCGCCGAGAACCGCCTTCCCAGTGATAAAAATATCACCCAAGCTCACCTGCTCCCTCTCTCCACCTATCCTATTGTTTTGGCCAAAGCTTGGCCAAGGATAAGTCTCGAAACAGCGCGAATTGCAAAAATTCCCCATTCCGGTCGCCGCCGCCATTGCCGTAAATTGGAGCTTCTCCAGTGAGCTTTGCGCCTTTTATTCGTCCTTTTAGCATCTCTCGGATGTGCTAACCCTTTCCCCTTTGGTTTCTCCCTAAATATTTGGTGAAGGACCCTGCCACCGAGCACCACTCCGGCTCTGCTGCTCCCGTTCGTCATCCAACCACCACCAGCAGCCACAGCTTCAACTGAGTGCTTGGTGAGCTTCTTTGCACGTCATTGATGCTACAACATAGCTTAAACTCGAAGCCCTAGCTTGCTTCTTATGCCTTGTCACCATGGCTGTTGTCGGGTCGCCGCTATGCGTTTTCTCTGGCCGTCTCCGGCAACAAGACTACCACTGGGCTGTAGCACTTACGCTCACGCTTCGCATAGGCTAGCCCTTGACCGGAGTTCATCGCAGTTACCCTGCCGGCCGTGTTCCGCCGTCGTCGTCCCTGAGCGCACGCGATTAGTGTCTCGCTAAGAAACCTTGCATGTGTCCCACGTAGATTAGCTTAGGTATTGTTAAGCTTTTCTGTTAGGTTACCTTGCGAGCTCTCTGGAGTCCAGATTTAAACGGACAAAATGCGAGTAAAATGTCCGGACCTTAGAACCGGACAAGTCTGGCCATAAGAGACTAGTCCGAACAGTTACAGCAGAAAATGAAGCGACCACCAATTTATTTGTTCTCTCGATTAAACTTAGCTTGCACTCCGATTCGAGTGATTCTTGTTGCATAAATCATCTAAATTCATGTTTCATGCATCCATGCAAAAATATGCATTACTTTCTACCGGTGTTTATTTGGATCTTATTGGTGTTCATCGGAATTTCTGTATCGTGTAGACGGATCGAACGTCCACGAGAACGTCGAAGAGCAAGAGCACAAGGATCCGAACTAAGAGAACAAGAGTTTGAGCTGGACCAGCAGCAAGGCAAGCACCCCCTTGAACATATTGACCCCATGGTTGAGAATGAATTATTGAACATATTGACCCCATGGTTGAGAATGAATTATATGGGTATTGTGTAGGAATAAATTGTACATTGATAATTATTCACTTAAAGTTATTCACCGGGAATTTGCTAGACCATATCCTATGGTTACTTGCATTATTATCCTTTTGAGCTACATTCCTTGTAACCTTAAGTTGTACTAGTAGTTTGGATTTACTTCCTAGTTCCAGTATATGGTAAATTGTTTCAGGAGCTTAATAAAATGGAAGAGTTTAATTGGTATAAATGTGAGCAACTGCGGCGTCCCAGGTAATTAATTTACCCGAAACAACGTGTTATTATTGGCTTCCATCATGACTCATGAGCATCGCCTTCTCCATAGAAGTTTCATTTCCGGTCAGAGCAGCACGGACCCCAGAACTTGATTGATCCAGCAGAGAATGAATTCACTCAATTTGATAAGTCACTCAACTCAAACAGTAAAGGCAACGAATTCAATTTTTTTAACTACAAGGTCCAACACCCCATGCATTCCCAAAACTGAAACCCATTTCTTGATACTGTAACTATAGTCTGCCAGTTACGGGAATTTTTCAAGGGGTCAAAACTGATCCTAAATTTCTTCTTGTGGGTGAATCGCATCATAAGAGAAACCTACTGTAAAATCGAACAAGGTTTAGTCCTCACATGTACAGATTGCCGAGATTCTTTACAGCTGATACAACTGGAATTTTTATCCCAATCAAACATAGTCCAGAAGTTCTGAAAAATTTACTCTGGCTACTTTACAGCATGAACTACTTACAGTAAAACTGGCGAAAACTTTAGAGTTACCAGATTCGCACAGAAATCCATACAAGTTCAGGGTACAAACTAAATATACATTGATGTGCTTATCACATCCATAGGGTCCCATCATACATCACCATAGGTTGCTCCAATTAGGTTACAAATCAGGGGTACATACTTAGCATTACATAACAGGGGCATCATCAAACTTTACATTATTTAATATAGTGCTCATTTATGCCGAGCTAGAAACCTCTAATCGTTGGTCTTCACCCACGGACACTTTTCGGAGCTTGACGGTCACGGTGGATAAGAGTTGTAGAGTTGCGAGGAGATCGAGTGGACATACGAGCTTGGCGACGGGGCTGGCCAAGATAGACTCCAGGTGTTTGATAAGGCTCATTCAAGGCCTCATAATCCAAGTCTCCAAACATAACAGGGAGAGATGAGGTGGTTACGGAACTGCCCATTCACGACATCTTGAAACCGTGCAACATTGGTCCTCAAAGCAGAACGCTCGCGGTCCAGACAACCAATGTAGTCATCCGTGGCCCGAACCAAACGAGGGAGATGGCGAACCATAGGACTCTCATCATTATTGGATGAAATGAAATTGTTGTCATGATCTTCCCCAACTCAAAATGGATAGTATCGGAACCACTCACTACCAATGGCATAGATAGCATGAAGCTCCGTGATAGCAAGATAAGATGCTCACGAATCGCTCTGGTAGACCCACGACCATAGAACCTGAGTGGATGATCACTTGGGATACGAGGAGCAAGAGTGATTTCAGCGGAGAACTCATTGATGCATTTCGAGTGTGGAAAGATCATGAGAACAATTTCATTATTATGATGATAGTCCTATGGTTTGCCATCTCGCTCGTTTGGTTCGGGCCATGGATGACTACATTGGTTGTTAGGACTGCGAGCGTGCTGCTTTGAGGACAAATGTTGCACGGCTTCAAGATGCCGTGAATGGGCAGTTCCGTACCCACCTCATCGCCCCCAGGGTTATGTTGGGAGACTTGGATTATGAGGCCTTGAATGAGCCTTATCCGACGTCGGGAGTCTATCTTGGCGAGACTTGTTGCCAAGCTCGTATGTCCACTCGACCTCCTCGCAACATAATGTTGGCTCCACGGTTCCTGGTCAGCAGCTCTACGGCCCTTATCCGCCGTGACCGTCAAGCTCCAGAACTGGCCGTGGGCGAAGACCAACGAGCAACTAGGAAGTTAGGGGTTGCTAGCTCGACATAAATGAGCACTATATTGAATAATGTAAAGTTTGATGATGCCCTTGTTATGTGATGCTAAGTATGTACCCCTGCTTTGTAACTTAATTAGAACAACTTATGGTATTGTATGATAGAAACCGTCCGCTTGTGATAAGCACCTCAATGTTTATACCCTGAGCTTGCATGAATTTTTTTGAGAATCTGGTAACTCTAAAGTTTTCGCCAATTTTATTGTAAGTAGTTCATGCTATAAAGTAGTCACGGTAAATTTTTCAGAACTTTTGGACTATGTTTGATTGGGATAAAAATTCCAGTTGTATCAGCTACACAGAATTTTGGCAATCTGTAAATGTGAGTACCGGACCTTTGCTTGATTTTTGTAGGCCAGCAGGTATAACCAAATTTGATGAAATGTTTACGGTAGGTTTCTCGTATTTTGTGATTCAGCCACAAGTTAGAGAAATTTGGGATCAGTTTTAACCTCTCGAAAAATTCCCGCAACAGGGAGACTGTAGTTACAGTCAGGATATGGGTTTCAGTTTTGCGAATGCATGGGGTGTTTGACCTTGTAGTTAAAAATTTGAATTGGTTGCCTTTATTGTTTGAGTTGAGTGACATATCAAATTCAGTGAATTCATTCTGATTGTGCGCATCATTTGCCTATATATGCTATTTCGCAATCTATGAGTCATGGTAGCTTAACTATGTTTTAAGTTATATGTTCTCGTAATTGCTTGGTTCTTCACAGGAGTTTATTGTTGTGCTCAATTAATCATATAAGGATGCCAAGTTTATCTGACCACTCAACCCTTATTCTTTTATACCTTTACTAAAATTCGATTGATCCATGTTCTTGAGCAGGGTTGATTTGGTTTTAATAAGGAAATGAATTCTCCATCAGATTAATCGAGTTTCGGGTATTCTGGGGTCCGTTTTATTCTGACCGGAAATGAAACTCCCATGGAGAAGGCGATACACATGATGGAGGCCAAGAATCAAAACATGTAGCTTCGGTAAATTAATTACCCGGGACACTGCAAAATTCCCCCAAGGACGAATCGGAAGACCTGTTCTAGATAAACATGTACATAGTCCCAGCATAAAAGTAACAAAAATAACTTCATAAGTCAAGAATTCTTGTAGAATGTGTAATATAAACTAATCATTTCTCATAAATAAATTCAGATGAAGTTTAAAGTTCACACATATTTGTTAGCAAAAGAATGCATCCGAAAAGTATTGCGTAAAAGTACCTCAACTTTCCTACATATGCACTGCTTCCTTGTGATAGATCATCTGCATCAAGGGAAATGATGTACTCTGTGTGGGCACCCCGCCTAAACCTTCTAGCTGCCATGAGAAATTTCCCTTTGTCCTTGGTAGCTATCAGATCTTCCAAAATCAAACAAATGCAAACATCATAAGAAAAGGTCCAATACACAATAAGAAAATAATAGTGATGTAAAGCTCCTGGATTTTCCAAAATCAAACAAATGCAGAAATCATAAGACAAAGCCCAGTACAAAATAAGAAAATAATGGTGATGTAAGGCTCCTGTCCTGTCCATACTGTTTAATAAGCATATACAGGATCAGCTTTTCTAGCCATCCATGCAAACTTTTGTTCCTCGTATAACCTTATGTGCATAATCTCCTACTGGGTTTTATCAGTAGAAGTACAAAACAAAATACAACATTATTTTATCAAGCCCAGAGAACTAAGGAACTTGTGAAGTCAGCCAGCAGCACAAAGAAGCCACAGGTGTCTCAGTGCAATGCCAAATAAAAATTGAAGCGCGAGGATGGCACTAAAGAATGCCATGCAAACTTACTGTTCGTAAGACCAAGGTAGAGATAAAACGTAGAATTCCTCTTGTTTCGCTTGATGAAGCACTGGATCGGGAAGTCCTTCGGACCTGGCTGTTCAAACCACAAGGAATTGAGCAAAGAAGCTATGAGCCTCAGCTATAAAGCTGCCTAAACATACTATAAGTCATAGCTGAAGACACTTTCTTGACAGAGACCATAGCGATGTATGTGCTAAGGTGATGAATGAAACCCGAAAATTGACTAGCAAGTGTTTAGCATGGCATTAAAAATGTAGCTAACTCTAAACTGTAACTATCATCATAGTCACCCAAAGACTACAAAAGATAATCATTCAATTCAATCCAAACATCGGACACCTAAACTAATGGTGTGCTGCCTTTATTTTAATTCCTTTTTGTCATCTTTAGGTCAAAAAAGTGAGTTCAACTTTTCTCCCGCGCAATTCTGAAAGCTAATTCAAATTTGTATACTAGCTTTCTTGCCATAACGACGTGTCATCAACAAAAAATAAGAAACAGAGCACATCTTGAAGACAGAGCATAAATAAAACTGAATTTTCTACCACGCAATTCTGAAAGCTAATGCATATTTGTACTAGCTTTCTTGCCGTGACGACATGTCATCAACAAAGAAAAAGGGAAACAGAGCACATGTTGAAGACAGCATAAATACAACTGAATTTTCTCCCAACAGGTTGAAGACAGAATTTTCTCGTTTATGGACATTTGAGCAGTAATGTTCATCAAGTGATACCCAAATCCTAACAGACCACAGTTTGAGTCATATTGATTCTAATCAATCCCCCACAAAACTGGGATCTCTATGGCCTTGTCCTGTGGCCCAAATGGTTCTCATTAAGCAAAACATTCAGGTAATTGACGCTTCATGCCGAGCCTTAACCGCTCACCTGCTTCAGCGAGGACGGGAACGTGATCTTCCCCGACTCCGGCAGCGGCCGGACGACGGCCGCCGCGGCGTCCCGCCACCGCCTGCCGACGCT
>LAPY01000071.1:0-10572 GCA_000970635.1 Eragrostis tef | reverse complement strand
AGGTCTCCGCCCCGCCCTCCTGGGGGTCGGAACACGTGACGGGGGAGTCGGGGACCGCTTTCGAGCTTGTTTGCTGAGCTGGGCCGGGATCCCTTTTTAGTTGCTAGGCCTGCACATTCCCTCTGGCCTTTTCCTGTGCCATCGACACATCCTGCCCGGCCTTGTAGTCAGCAGTGGTCATCGTGTTTAAAGAGGTAACCGCGGGTACCTAGTTTTAGGTATCCGACAAGAGATATCACCAAAGAACTAGCAATGGAAAGTGGAGCTTGGAAGTCAGCTATCCACATGCCAGAACCATGACTATGCTATCAAGATCCTTTAGGTTTCATCGCTAGCCTCGCCCAACTTGCTTGGGACTAAAAGGCTCTGTTGTTGTTGTTGTTGTTGTTGTATAAACTTATGCAGTTGTGCTCAAGCTTAACAATAACTACTCTGTTTTTTTTGGCTTGTGAACATGACCTTTTTAGTGTCGGTCATGAATTCAAGCTAGAGTTAGTGTCAGCCGTATATTTTTGGACATGTTAGAATTATGCATAAATCGAAAAGTGGCCTTTTTAAGCTAGACCAGTAACAGCATAGCACTTTGGAATTTTGGACATTCATTCGGAGTTCAGTTTTATAAATAAGAAGCACATTACTCTCTGTAAATTATACCTTTTGTTCCATATTTACTTCAGTTTTCATGTTGTTTTTTCAGTTGGAGGAGCTAAGAAATGATATCGTCGACCTAAAAGAGATGTACAGAGAGCAAGTGGATCTTCTCGTTAGCCAGGTTTGAAGCCTATCTGCCATAACTTAACATTCATTTCTTCTGTTGCCCTAAACTATGGTATTTCCGTTTACCAGCTCCAAGCACTGGGTGCTCATGTATAGTTCTTTGACGACCTTGCCATATCACCCAATTCTCGGCCGGTCTGAGGCTGGAACTGTTCTTCGAGAATTGAGAATGCTACTGATGTGGAAATTTTGTAACCATACGAACACTGAAAATATTCATTTGTGTACATCTTGAGCACCTTTGTTGGGCTTAGGAACTCTGTTGTATATTAGATTGAGTAGTTTCACAGTTTTACGTGTATTCTTTGCAATTTGTTTCGTCAAAGTGTATCAAAATTGGGATCCATTTGGAGATGTACCTCAGAGAAAAGCAATAAATAATATGGAGAGCTCATTTTGCCCCTTCTGTATGTTCCTTTTTGCTCTCTCGTGTGATTTTGGACATGGAAGTAATGTGAAAGACATTTGCTCGGTACTTTGAATTGAAGCGGCCCCTGATCAATGTAAATTTGGCGATATAGTCGTGGAAACATAGATGATCCAACGTGTCCAATCTCTACCAATGCAAAAATGTTGTCACCTTTTTAAATTTATTTTTGCAAGGTTGTCACATTATTTTCAACTGAAATGTTGTCAACTGAAAGCGCCACTTCTGAAATACTCACGCTACTAGGGGGAAGCGCTCAGCCTGGCACCAGACAGTCGAAGCCACGCTGTACAAAAGCCCGCGATCCACCGCTCACCCCCTCACGCGCAACGCTAGCGCGCCAATCTTGGACCGGACCACGAGCACCACGCTCACCGCGGCCCAGAGCACGGCGTACACGGCGATCGCGCCAGCCCGGCGAGCCTGCGCGCGTCGGACACGGCGAGCGCGATCGTCACGAGCAGCGCGCCGGAAAGGAAGGCGAGCATCACGAGGGAAGTGGCCACGACGAGCGCGCAGGTAAAGGCGCAGCCGTAGAGGAGCGCGACGAGGAGGAGGTCCAGGTGGTGCTGCGCCATCCCGGCCGTGCACGAACGGACGGAAAGCTTCCAAGCCAGCGACGCGCCGACGGACCTTGGGAGGCTGCGGAGAAAGTAGTGAGATAAGGAGACGAATCATGCTTGCATTCCTGTTGCGGTCATTCCTTCGATCATTTGGAGGTTTCATTGTTGCTTGTAGAGAGCGTTCAGCAATGCTTCAACCCGTGGCAACCAGGTGCGGAGGCCAGAAATTAAAATTAAAATCTATCTCTTTTTTTTTTTGAGAACGTAAAATCTGTTTGATTAGATGCAAGGTGTGGGCTCGTTTGGCATGCTGGGGTGAGTGGGTGGGGTAAAGAATTGTGACCATGTTTGTTGGGCTGGATGAGTGGTGGGCCACAAATAACTGCGAAGCGGGAAGGTGTTTGGTTAACTCTACCTCAGCAGGATTCGGTTACTTCACAAAAAAGCAGGATCTAGTTTTCCATCATCACATATATAGGTCATCTCTCTCCATGGCTCATTTTTTCAGCAGTTTTACGCAGGAATTCAGCACAAACAAAAATGAACAAAAGAGAAAGCATATACCCGGTCGCGACAAAGGAGGAAGACAAAGCAGGTAACCCGGTCGCAACAACGAGGATAAGGGAGGAAAGAGCGTCTCCTGACCGTTCGCAAAGGCAAGGGAGCGAGAGGTTGGTCGCCTCTTTCGTTCCCCGATCAACAGCGGAGGAGACGCGAGAAAGAGAGAGCGACGAGCGGAGGCGGAGTTGGGATGAATAGGAGGTGAACAAAGGGGGAGGTTTTATTGGCAGGTAACCCTAGTTCTTTTCATATCGTTTTTTGTTTCGCGCCTCAGTTCGCCTGATCTGCCAAAATGCATGCGCGGTGCAGCCAATTTTGTGTTGCGCGCGCCTGGTCCATCAGACACACAAATTTTTTTTCACTCCCGCCCCCATTCACGCGACCTTGCCCTTAGGCTCTCCAGGCTACCAAACTAGTTTGGCTCCAGCTACAGGTGCTGGCCCAAAGGTGTTGCGGGCTTCCAAACGCACCATTGTGTTTCATTATATTGTAAATTTGTATGTGCATTTTAGAGGGGTGCAGGGGGCATATGCCCTTTGCCGTCTTCTAGCTCCACGTCATCTGGCTCTACAAGTTTTGATACATGGACGTGACAAACTAGTACGAGCCGTTGGTATGATGGGAAAGGACTAGAGATAGCTTGTACGCACAAGGAAGAAGCTGCTTGATTATGTTGGGAGACGTTGTGCTCAATGAGTCTTAAAAGATCCAAAAATATATCCTAAAATTGACTATGTTAAACAAATAAGGAAGAAATGCAAACTAATTTACATGTATAGGTAGAAAAAAACACTAGTACAAAATTTCAGACTTCGTATTGACATGCTCAGCGAGAAATAAAACATAGAAAGGTGAAAATGCAGTAGGAGATGGGCGACAACTGAAAAAGCGATCACCCCTAAAATAAAACAAATCGCATAGGAAAAACTCATGAGAAAAGTATGTAGGCGAGGAGTGATTCTACTCCTTTTCGAAAAAAGGAGTGATTCTACTCATAACTATACGAAATTCCAGAATTTTTCTTTTTCGAACAGAGGGTGCAACTTTCAGAATCTTACAAATGCTCTACTCCTACGTGGAGGCAAAAAAAAATAATCCGAAAATTCTAACGGGGCGGCTTCCCTCGCCACGGGACGCGCGCCGCCGTCTCCTCTGCTCCCGCCACCATGTACGTACCCAGCGCCTGCGCCTTCTTCCTCATCCATCGCGCGCCGCAGGCATAGTTGCTTTCACGCTTGCCGGCTCAGGTGTTTCAAACAGTAGACTTTTCAACCATTTTTGCTTGTGTATCTCTCCCGCGCGGGGCGGCAGTTGAGGCCGTCCGGCGAGAATACGGGTGCCGTGCACCCGTGAGACGTCAGCAGATTCGTGCACGCGCACACGTGTCGGAGTGGCTCGACGTCGGGGCTGAATACGTCGAGATGCGTGCGCAGCTGCAACTAGTTTCAAAGGGACAGGATATCAAGGTGCCGTTTGAGTTCAGACATTTGAAAGATGAAATCAGTCACCAAATTAGAAGTGTGACATGTACAACACCGCTCTCCCCGGCGTCCCGGCGAGCCAGTTGACCATGTATGTCCATCTCCGGCCGCCAGCCGCTCACAAGCGAACGCCGGTTAACAAATGGGCGAACTCTGCTGTTCTCTGGACTTTGGCAGGCAAACGAAGAACTCGTTAGCTTTGGCGATCACTCGTTCAGGTTCAGTTGTTCTTCGTGGCGTCAAAACTCAAAATGGAGCCATCACCCGCGAGAAAGAGAGAGCGACGAGCGGAGGCGGAGTTGGGATGAATAGGAGGTGAACAAAGGGGGAGGTTTTATTGGCAGGTAACCCTAGTTCTTTTCATATCGTTTTTTGTTTCGCGCCTCAGTTCGCCTGATCTGCCAAAATGCATGCGCGGTGCAGCCAATTTTGTGTTGCGCGCGCCTGGTCCATCAGACACACAAATTTTTTTTCACTCCCGCCCCCATTCACGCGACCTTGCCCTTAGGCTCTCCAGGCTACCAAACTAGTTTGGCTCCAGCTACAGGTGCTGGCCCAAAGGTGTTGCGGGCTTCCAAACGCACCATTGTGTTTCATTATATTGTAAATTTGTATGTGCATTTTAGAGGGGTGCAGGGGGCATATGCCCTTTGCCGTCTTCTAGCTCCACGTCATCTGGCTCTACAAGTTTTGATACATGGACGTGACAAACTAGTACGAGCCGTTGGTATGATGGGAAAGGACTAGAGATAGCTTGTACGCACAAGGAAGAAGCTGCTTGATTATGTTGGGAGACGTTGTGCTCAATGAGTCTTAAAAGATCCAAAAATATATCCTAAAATTGACTATGTTAAACAAATAAGGAAGAAATGCAAACTAATTTACATGTATAGGTAGAAAAAAACACTAGTACAAAATTTCAGACTTCGTATTGACATGCTCAGCGAGAAATAAAACATAGAAAGGTGAAAATGCAGTAGGAGATGGGCGACAACTGAAAAAGCGATCACCCCTAAAATAAAACAAATCGCATAGGAAAAACTCATGAGAAAAGTATGTAGGCGAGGAGTGATTCTACTCCTTTTCGAAAAAAGGAGTGATTCTACTCATAACTATACGAAATTCCAGAATTTTTCTTTTTCGAACAGAGGGTGCAACTTTCAGAATCTTACAAATGCTCTACTCCTACGTGGAGGCAAAAAAAAATAATCCGAAAATTCTAACGGGGCGGCTTCCCTCGCCACGGGACGCGCGCCGCCGTCTCCTCTGCTCCCGCCACCATGTACGTACCCAGCGCCTGCGCCTTCTTCCTCATCCATCGCGCGCCGCAGGCATAGTTGCTTTCACGCTTGCCGGCTCAGGTGTTTCAAACAGTAGACTTTTCAACCATTTTTGCTTGTGTATCTCTCCCGCGCGGGGCGGCAGTTGAGGCCGTCCGGCGAGAATACGGGTGCCGTGCACCCGTGAGACGTCAGCAGATTCGTGCACGCGCACACGTGTCGGAGTGGCTCGACGTCGGGGCTGAATACGTCGAGATGCGTGCGCAGCTGCAACTAGTTTCAAAGGGACAGGATATCAAGGTGCCGTTTGAGTTCAGACATTTGAAAGATGAAATCAGTCACCAAATTAGAAGTGTGACATGTACAACACCGCTCTCCCCGGCGTCCCGGCGAGCCAGTTGACCATGTATGTCCATCTCCGGCCGCCAGCCGCTCACAAGCGAACGCCGGTTAACAAATGGGCGAACTCTGCTGTTCTCTGGACTTTGGCAGGCAAACGAAGAACTCGTTAGCTTTGGCGATCACTCGTTCAGGTTCAGTTGTTCTTCGTGGCGTCAAAACTCAAAATGGAGCCATCACCCATGGGCCATGAAGGACAGAGTTAAACAGAGAAAGCGAAAAGAAAACGAAGGAGATGGAGCGCGACAAAAATAACAATTCGTCGACAGCAGGATTCGAACCTGCGCAGGCAAAGCCCAACAGATTTCGAGTCTGTCTCCTTAACCACTCGGACATATCGACGCTTGTTCCATTGTTCCGAATTTAAATTATTTAATCCTTATATTTGTGTATGCGCAGGGAAAAGTTGGTGGCACTAATTGATCTTTTTCGCCAATTTCCAACCATTTGATCCGACCATGCACTAGGATCAATCTACATAGCTTCTGAAATACAGAGAATTATGTAGCATCGCCTGCTTGTGACTCTGTTTTCCTGACTCGTAGGTTGAGCGCAGGTTTACTATTCAAATTTTACCCATAACCATAGAGCTTATTTTAGATAGAAGAAACATTTCCCCGAGGGACTTGAGGCAGTTCATGCGATTAAGAAACCCAAATTTACAGACCAACGTGTTTTGATACAGGATACGTAGAGCTTCCTACTGGTCTGAATATCAAGGTCATCCATGTGGAAGCTGACTCGAGACAAGGACAAACAATTCCATCAGTTAACTCACATCCTGAATGCTTTGATTTAAATCTATTCATGTATCAAGAGTATTTGCTTTTGCTCTTAAACAGTTGCGATGTTTGAAAGCTTTTACATATGTAAGGTAACAAATGAGAAGAACCTAAAAAATCTACAGGTAGGTATCTAGTTGGTAAATATAAGAGGGGAAAAAATAAAGAGCATACAACGAATAGACAAAAAGAAAAAAGGGCGAAAAAGATCTAGGCAGGCATGTTGATAGGCACTGAGACTGTGAAAGCAGATAGTGGCATGGCAGATCTGCATAACACTGCTGCAATCTGTTCAAAATGCATCATTCAAACTCGATAATTCCTCACTCTCATGGCCACCTGATAACAACATGGAGTCGGAATTCAGCACCACCACGCCGTTAGAAACACCATTAGAACTTCTGGTGTGCTGAGATAATCACCTCCAGGAGCAGACATGGCGTGTAGAAAGACATTATGTTACAGGCATGTCGGCTTCCAGATTTTTATACAACGACCAGCCTGTCGGGTAGTTGAGCAGAGGAGGTTCCAAGTTGAAATTCCAGACCATAACCCTGTTGCAATTGTCTGGAAGGCCCTCTACTTGACGGTCATTTTTAACAAGCTTTTCGATAAATCTCGACTCCTGCAAAGACAGATGTCAGGTCAAACTACCTATTTGATATTATGATATACTACTCAATTGTGGATAAAATTCTTTATTTCATAGATTTATACTAGTTACAAGGTCATCTAAGGTGCATTTCCATCAAACATTTGCTTGAAGATCTACATGATTATTGGTTTTATCGATTTTGCCTTTCTTTATACATCTAACTTTTGGTGCATTTTGTCTCATGGCAGAATTAGCTTTTTCCTAGACAGTTATTGGTAGGCAGTTTGCTCAATGGAAATATGTAAGTGGATATTTAAGTAGAAATTAGGGCCAACCTTGAATAAAAGTTTGGCAACAGACACGAACAGAAGTTTAATCGGTTATGTTATTTTAGATAGAAGAAACATTTCCCCGAGGGACTTGAGGCAGTTCATGCGATTAAGAAACCCAAATTTACAGACCAACGTGTTTTGATACAGGATACGTAGAGCTTCCTACTGGTCTGAATATCAAGGTCATCCATGTGGAAGCTGACTCGAGACAAGGACAAACAATTCCATCAGTTAACTCACATCCTGAATGCTTTGATTTAAATCTATTCATGTATCAAGAGTATTTGCTTTTGCTCTTAAACAGTTGCGATGTTTGAAAGCTTTTACATATGTAAGGTAACAAATGAGAAGAACCTAAAAAATCTACAGGTAGGTATCTAGTTGGTAAATATAAGAGGGGAAAAAATAAAGAGCATACAACGAATAGACAAAAAGAAAAAAGGGCGAAAAAGATCTAGGCAGGCATGTTGATAGGCACTGAGACTGTGAAAGCAGATAGTGGCATGGCAGATCTGCATAACACTGCTGCAATCTGTTCAAAATGCATCATTCAAACTCGATAATTCCTCACTCTCATGGCCACCTGATAACAACATGGAGTCGGAATTCAGCACCACCACGCCGTTAGAAACACCATTAGAACTTCTGGTGTGCTGAGATAATCACCTCCAGGAGCAGACATGGCGTGTAGAAAGACATTATGTTACAGGCATGTCGGCTTCCAGATTTTTATACAACGACCAGCCTGTCGGGTAGTTGAGCAGAGGAGGTTCCAAGTTGAAATTCCAGACCATAACCCTGTTGCAATTGTCTGGAAGGCCCTCTACTTGACGGTCATTTTTAACAAGCTTTTCGATAAATCTCGACTCCTGCAAAGACAGATGTCAGGTCAAACTACCTATTTGATATTATGATATACTACTCAATTGTGGATAAAATTCTTTATTTCATAGATTTATACTAGTTACAAGGTCATCTAAGGTGCATTTCCATCAAACATTTGCTTGAAGATCTACATGATTATTGGTTTTATCGATTTTGCCTTTCTTTATACATCTAACTTTTGGTGCATTTTGTCTCATGGCAGAATTAGCTTTTTCCTAGACAGTTATTGGTAGGCAGTTTGCTCAATGGAAATATGTAAGTGGATATTTAAGTAGAAATTAGGGCCAACCTTGAATAAAAGTTTGGCAACAGACACGAACAGAAGTTTAATCGGTTATGCAAAAACTGTTTTAATACATCTAGCTGTATGGGTTTTACACAGAATAAGCTCACCTGCAAACCACCTCTTCCACCTGTGTGGACTGCAACAGAATCCATAGGTGGGCGGTTCCATCTCTGAGGATCCCATAGCATTGTACTGTTGAAAGCAAAAGCAGAGAAACCAATTGGGAATCGACGAGCCTTCCTCTGAACTGTGTCTGTGTGCCACCCAGTGACTCGATTACCTTTACAAATGGGTCCTTCTAAAACTGCCCGATACTTAGTTCCTACATGGATTGCTACAGGCCACGAGCCAAAGCGCCTGCAAAACATAGCCCAAGTTCATGAGGGAGGAAGCAAAGATTCTCGTTTAATTCTACTGAAAGATCATTAGATCCAAAACTTCTGATCATCGGTTACAGGGCACAAAGGATGCTATTTACTTCATTTCCGGTCAGTTCAATGAAAAATCCTACAATACTATTCATAGAAATAAACAACTCCAACAATTTATTATGAAACAACAAAATCATTATAAACAACCTTATAAGCGATCAAATATGTTAATAGTGGAAAATAAATTGGTGGTGGCGAGTCCTCACCTGATTTTCTGCATTTCTTCAAATACTTCACCTGTGTAAGACCGCTCTTCATCAGCAAAATGCATTATACCATCAAGGCGATGCTTTTTGATATGATAGATTGCATTATTCC
Organism: Eragrostis tef; assembly: GCA_000970635.1. Classification (NCBI taxonomy): domain Eukaryota; kingdom Viridiplantae; phylum Streptophyta; class Magnoliopsida; order Poales; family Poaceae; genus Eragrostis; species Eragrostis tef. The sequence continues at coordinate 1,455 of LAPY01000071.1, read as the reverse complement.
TTTGACACACAGCAATCTTTCGTGTACTTGTAGTATTCTTTTTACATATAAGATGCCTGTACATGACCCCAGAAGACCTCAGGATTTCTGCTGTTTGGTAGGACTGCTCAGGCCATTCCACTACTAACCACAAGAGAGGAGACTGTACAGCTTTCAAAACATGAGCCAGCCTATTCAAGTAATATGCTTGCTGTGGTCGAACGGATGTGATTGTCACAATTATCAGCAGTTTCTTCACAGGAATATCCAGTTCATCGTCAACAGCAGGCAATGTGCGTGATGATCCAACAAAATCAACCTCATCATCCAACATTGCAGGAACTGGAGGGCTCTCTCCAACCTCTGTTTCATCAATCAATTCTATCTCTTTCTCCACTACAACTGTCTCCGACTCCTTCACTTTAGTATCCATTAATCCCCCCTCAATCACGCCGTCGTGAAACGGAAGCCTCTCGTTCTCTGAGACTATCTTCTTTGAGACATCAACTGCGAAGAATGGCATAAAGCCAATGAAAATGCCAACCATGAAAAATAACAACAGATGAGCTACAAATCTCTTGCAGCTCGATCCCTTTGATCTTGATCTCTCTGGTGACCTATTTTGCCTTGGGGAAGTCATAGCTGCCCATACAGACTTTAGCTTGCTCGAAAGCAGGAACAAGTCCATGGATGCCACCGTGGCCAGCAGCCCCCTCACTGCGACATAGGACTGTGAATACAACAATTTAGGAGATGGCGAGGGATCATTAAATTGGGACCAGTCCCTAACCGGCTCGTCCCGTACGATAACCCCACTACCCCTTCGAGGGTACATCATTCCAGGATCAAGTTTGCCCTCCAAAATTTACTCAAAATCACGAGTTTGTTAGTCCAAATTTGCTGCTGGCCCCATTCCTTTCACTCATGTGGAGATGTGGATGCAGAGGATATCAATTGGTGCTGAATTGTGCCTGCAAAACAACCAATTGCAATAACTGCTTCAAGTCAGCTCAGGACCAAACAATTCATGATCATGCTCGTCCATAAAACATTTAAATTTAAAAACAATACTGCCATTGAAACAAAACTGAACGAGCGGAAAGATCCACAGCTGAAGGTACCCCAAGGCTTTACAAACGTCACTAAAACACGAGAAATTTCTACCTAACCAGCAGGGGCGGACTTAATGGGCATCGGGAATCTCACAATAATTTTGGAAAACAAACAGCTCTCCGTACGCCACCACGCTGCGAAGCAAGGGAAACCCGCAAGCAACTAGCTGGTCGGATCGGATTCTACAGGACAAAGCAAGGGAGCAATCAATCCAAGCAAGCAAGAGTTCTTCTTACCAGCAAACGACGAAACCAACCAGCCCAGGCAGGCCCGGGCGGATCTCCACTCGGCGGCGGTCCGGTGAGGAGCAGGCGGGAGCAGGAAGCGGCGATGAGCCGCGGCGCGGCGAGGCCTGATCTGGAT
>LAPY01000070.1:342756-358751 GCA_000970635.1 Eragrostis tef | reverse complement strand
CCCACCATATCATTCAGCTACAGGAGAAGAAGGAGAGTATCCTCAGGACGATGGAGCGGAGTACTAGGCGTGCGGTTTACCGGTCGATTGCCTGTGGAGTCTTGGGCGCTTACGCTATCTATTTACCTTCCGCTGCAATGATTGTAATTTTCTTTTAGACCCAAGGGTCCTTTTGTAATAACGATACTTGTAATAATTCGGATATGGATGTACTTTGTTTACCATTTATGAAGTCACTGCTTGTGTGAAACTTGATCCTGGCACACAAGCGGGAATCTGTTTTGCCTTTACAAAACAGGTGTGACAGAACTGAAGCTTAAGCTCAGTCACAGCGACTGATCAGCTTTGTTGAATTATCCAGTCGCCGGGCCTGACCTCATCCGTCACGGGGCGTCGGCTTAATTTGTGCACCGGTCCACGGGTATGGTTTGGCAGTTGCTTTCTCGATGAGTGTGACTGCCTTTCGCTATAAGTACGTGCATTTGAGCTGGAGAGATTTCACTTGAGTCCAAGTACGAGTGTGCAATCATGCCGTCAGAATTCTAATCACGCGGTTGACGAGGAAAACGGCATAGTACCTGTCGTGGTACGGCAAGTTACGCAGGCACACCTCATCCATACGTTTTACGTTGTGCCACCATCAGTTGGGCTCCGTCAGAAACTAATCAATTCTTGCGCTGGCATGGAAGGTTTTACTTAAACCATTTTGAAGTTTTGGTAGTAGTAGGTGTATGCATGGAGTACTGTTGAACGAAAGGGACAAGCAGGAGTTCCAAGTAAGCAAAGCCTTTCCGACCCAACCACTTAACACTGACGTAATTGTTGCACGAACGTACACACAACATACGCATACATAACCGTACTGTTTGCCGGTCTACAAAAGGCACATACTTGTAGCGGTTACGTACGTACCGGACCGTCTGTTCGTCGTGGAGTCGTAGCCTTAATCTTCCGTACAAAAACTGACACTCTTTGAGAAGAGAGAATCTCTATCTCTGTATGTATCGATGAATGCATATACTCCCTCGGTTTGTAATTAGCGCAACAGGAAGTTGTCATAACATTATCAAAGAGAGAAGCTCTGCTGCTGTTCTTTCGAAAAAGAAGCTCTGCTGCTCGGATAATGTTGCTGACATGGCAGGCGATTATCATATCATAACTGCCCATCATTCCGCTCGGACAAGCAAGGGACGATCAGCGTGACAACATAAGACGACACTCGCTAATAATGCAGAGATCAGACCGTTTCCTTGTCATCAGCTCTGCCCCAGCTTCGACCCCGCTCGCTTGCTGCATGGGAACGCCAAGGATTCAGACATGGAGACGGCGAAACCGCCACCCAATTCGTTAAGTTCTGTCCCGAGCGGTAGCAGCAGCCGATGATGCAAGACGCGTCGAACTGAATCATTGGCCCCCAATCATCAATCCAGACACTCGCTGCACACTCATCTTCTGGGACTGATGAAAGCGAGTGGAGCACACGAAGCGGGCACGCACTGCTCCCGGATCAAAAGACCAAGTCAGCAGCAGCAACCAACGCGCCGGCGACGGACAGTTGTGGCTGCGCTGCACATGGCCCAACCTGCGCTCCTATCTTGCCCAAAAAGCTCTTCCTTTCGGCATAATAAAACTCACTCGGTGTTCAGAATCGGTAAGCGATGGGTGATTGGCTAGATTCTCCAGCAGTCTAGCTGTTTTTTGTACGAGTTGAGATGAGATTCTCTAGTCTCGCAAAAGGTGTGAAGGCGACTTTGCAGTTGTGTACAACCGTCGTAGTTAAGGGGAATACAAAATTTGGGAGGAATGTGGAGGTGCATTAAGAATTGCATTGTCAGTTGCAAATGTGTACATATTGGTGCATGAACAATTTCGGTGATTTTATTTTTAAATCTGTGCGTAAGAGATTACCTTGACTTTCAATAGCAAGACTTTTGATCCGGCGTTCCTGATAGAGTTTGTACCCCTTATGGATTCATAATCTACTGGCTGTACTATAATCTTGTGTCCAGGTTCGTGCATGTGCTGGGGCTAGATTACCATGACCTCCATTCGTTTGGCCATGTGCTGGGGCTAGATCATGGAGAAAAATGTTGGGCTGTCATGGCCGAGAATAGGAAATCGTTGGGCCTAACTTTTTATGGGCCTCCATTCGTTTGTCCCTTGTAAAAGTGGGGAATGGCACCCGGTTTGGAAGTGCACTGAATCTTGAAAAAATTTTAGATTCTCTGAATGACTACTCTACGAAAGATTTGCAGGAGAGCGACGTGCAAATTAAAGTGCGGACTCCATCATGAGGCACTTGCATCACAGCCACGAATTTTGTCTTGCAAAGTCACGTTACTTTTCAAAGACAAAAGAAGGGGTCATGCTGGACAATATATAAACAGCCTCGGAAAGTTGGAAGAATTTATATATCTCACTCAAAAAGGGAAGATTTTACGTGCTCAGTTAAAGCATGCAAGAAGTAAGAAACGTGCGAATCAGCATATCCAAGTGGCGACTCGATCATAAGCCACTTCAGAAAAGTCACGTCTCATTCGAAAACAAAAAGGCTGCCACGATCGTTGTATCTGCACTTCGAAAAATGCGTTGCAGCATGTGAGATAAGAAGCCCGTCCTTTCAAGTTTAACAGGTCAGTGGAAAGAGACGACGGCTGGGTAGCCCCAGCCGATGATGCAAGACGCGTCGAACTGAATCATTGGCCCCCAATCATCAATCCAGACACTCGCTGCACACTCATCTTCTGGGACTGATGAAAGCGAGTGGAGCACACGAAGCGGGCACGCACTGCTCCCGGATCAAAAGACCAAGTCAGCAGCAGCAACCAACGCGCCGGCGACGGACAGTTGTGGCTGCGCTGCACATGGCCCAACCTGCGCTCCTATCTTGCCCAAAAAGCTCTTCCTTTCGGCATAATAAAACTCACTCGGTGTTCAGAATCGGTAAGCGATGGGTGATTGGCTAGATTCTCCAGCAGTCTAGCTGTTTTTTGTACGAGTTGAGATGAGATTCTCTAGTCTCGCAAAAGGTGTGAAGGCGACTTTGCAGTTGTGTACAACCGTCGTAGTTAAGGGGAATACAAAATTTGGGAGGAATGTGGAGGTGCATTAAGAATTGCATTGTCAGTTGCAAATGTGTACATATTGGTGCATGAACAATTTCGGTGATTTTATTTTTAAATCTGTGCGTAAGAGATTACCTTGACTTTCAATAGCAAGACTTTTGATCCGGCGTTCCTGATAGAGTTTGTACCCCTTATGGATTCATAATCTACTGGCTGTACTATAATCTTGTGTCCAGGTTCGTGCATGTGCTGGGGCTAGATTACCATGACCTCCATTCGTTTGGCCATGTGCTGGGGCTAGATCATGGAGAAAAATGTTGGGCTGTCATGGCCGAGAATAGGAAATCGTTGGGCCTAACTTTTTATGGGCCTCCATTCGTTTGTCCCTTGTAAAAGTGGGGAATGGCACCCGGTTTGGAAGTGCACTGAATCTTGAAAAAATTTTAGATTCTCTGAATGACTACTCTACGAAAGATTTGCAGGAGAGCGACGTGCAAATTAAAGTGCGGACTCCATCATGAGGCACTTGCATCACAGCCACGAATTTTGTCTTGCAAAGTCACGTTACTTTTCAAAGACAAAAGAAGGGGTCATGCTGGACAATATATAAACAGCCTCGGAAAGTTGGAAGAATTTATATATCTCACTCAAAAAGGGAAGATTTTACGTGCTCAGTTAAAGCATGCAAGAAGTAAGAAACGTGCGAATCAGCATATCCAAGTGGCGACTCGATCATAAGCCACTTCAGAAAAGTCACGTCTCATTCGAAAACAAAAAGGCTGCCACGATCGTTGTATCTGCACTTCGAAAAATGCGTTGCAGCATGTGAGATAAGAAGCCCGTCCTTTCAAGTTTAACAGGTCAGTGGAAAGAGACGACGGCTGGGTAAAAAGCTTGACCACGGTTGCCTCATCCCGAAGACGGAAAAAAGGACCTTGACAGTTTGTGTCTGCCGCCTGAGACTAAAAAATGCAAGCTGATTTTACTGACCGAAGCACTTCGACCAAACCATGCATCAATCTCCAGTTTGCCGCCATCAGAATCGTCAGAGCTGCGTATATCCTTCCTGCTCCGTTCATTTCCATGCACGGGGTTGAAGCACGAGCCCTGGATTCCACGAAGAAGAGATAGAGGTTGATGCGGAATGTCACGTTAATCGGCATCTGATTTCACGGGCCCCGGTCAAGATCAGCAAGCAGCACGAATGCATAAGATCGCAACATCTGTGATACTGCGGCGGCATCAGATTTTGTGGAAAAAAATTGAACGGGCAAGGCACGGCTTCTAGAACGGTGAACTGCTGGGCGGATTCACTTGGCCTGGCCTTTTTAGTTTGGAGAAAAAGCTTGTGGAAGTGCGCGAGACGTCGTGTTGTTCGTCTTGAAAAGTGGAAACTGAAGGTAACTTAAAGGTGCTTTTCAGCTTCATGGACAAATGGAGGACGATGGGCGAGTCAGACGCACGAGGCGCAAATAGCCTTCCTTTTTTTCTTTTCTTTTTGCAGCCAAATGATTGTGGATTAGTACAAACAATTACGTAAATGTAACACTGCATGGTGGTTGAAGTTTTGACAGTGATTTATCTGGTTGCTCGAGACATAAACAAAGAATGTTCAAACTCTGTACCTACGCGGCGATCGGCATGGAGAATAATCCGTATTTTGAAGTACATATCCATGGTACCGTCCGGCGTAGTTACAGACGACGACTAAAGCCACCTAACTTTTTATGGGCCTCCATTCGTTTGTCCCTTGTAAAAGTGGGGAATGGCACCCGGTTTGGAAGTGCACTGAATCTTGAAAAAATTTTAGATTCTCTGAATGACTACTCTACGAAAGATTTGCAGGAGAGCGACGTGCAAATTAAAGTGCGGACTCCATCATGAGGCACTTGCATCACAGCCACGAATTTTGTCTTGCAAAGTCACGTTACTTTTCAAAGACAAAAGAAGGGGTCATGCTGGACAATATATAAACAGCCTCGGAAAGTTGGAAGAATTTATATATCTCACTCAAAAAGGGAAGATTTTACGTGCTCAGTTAAAGCATGCAAGAAGTAAGAAACGTGCGAATCAGCATATCCAAGTGGCGACTCGATCATAAGCCACTTCAGAAAAGTCACGTCTCATTCGAAAACAAAAAGGCTGCCACGATCGTTGTATCTGCACTTCGAAAAATGCGTTGCAGCATGTGAGATAAGAAGCCCGTCCTTTCAAGTTTAACAGGTCAGTGGAAAGAGACGACGGCTGGGTAAAAAGCTTGACCACGGTTGCCTCATCCCGAAGACGGAAAAAAGGACCTTGACAGTTTGTGTCTGCCGCCTGAGACTAAAAAATGCAAGCTGATTTTACTGACCGAAGCACTTCGACCAAACCATGCATCAATCTCCAGTTTGCCGCCATCAGAATCGTCAGAGCTGCGTATATCCTTCCTGCTCCGTTCATTTCCATGCACGGGGTTGAAGCACGAGCCCTGGATTCCACGAAGAAGAGATAGAGGTTGATGCGGAATGTCACGTTAATCGGCATCTGATTTCACGGGCCCCGGTCAAGATCAGCAAGCAGCACGAATGCATAAGATCGCAACATCTGTGATACTGCGGCGGCATCAGATTTTGTGGAAAAAAATTGAACGGGCAAGGCACGGCTTCTAGAACGGTGAACTGCTGGGCGGATTCACTTGGCCTGGCCTTTTTAGTTTGGAGAAAAAGCTTGTGGAAGTGCGCGAGACGTCGTGTTGTTCGTCTTGAAAAGTGGAAACTGAAGGTAACTTAAAGGTGCTTTTCAGCTTCATGGACAAATGGAGGACGATGGGCGAGTCAGACGCACGAGGCGCAAATAGCCTTCCTTTTTTTCTTTTCTTTTTGCAGCCAAATGATTGTGGATTAGTACAAACAATTACGTAAATGTAACACTGCATGGTGGTTGAAGTTTTGACAGTGATTTATCTGGTTGCTCGAGACATAAACAAAGAATGTTCAAACTCTGTACCTACGCGGCGATCGGCATGGAGAATAATCCGTATTTTGAAGTACATATCCATGGTACCGTCCGGCGTAGTTACAGACGACGACTAAAGCCATGTTTGGATCCTCTAGCTGGCTAATTTTAGCCAACTAAAATATTAGCCAGCTAATTTTTTAGCCAACTAATTTTAGGAGGTATGTGTTTGGATTCCTGACTAATATCTTGTCTTTTGTACTTTTTCTTGTCTTTTTTATGTGTTACTTGCCATTTTTATGAGTTTAGTTGATTTTAGTAGCTTTGAGGTGACTAGAGGCTAAAAATTTAGAAGCGGGTGGGCTAAAAGTTTAGGAGACTTTAGAAGGTCATGTTTGGATACAAAGCGACTAAAATTAGCTAACTAAAAGTTTAGGAGGTGGATCCAAACAGGGCCTAAGATCTAATCCTTGAACAAACTAGCTAGTTTTGTGGTTAGTATAATTAAATACTTAAATTTGAACGCTTCAACAAGGACCTACTAGTCCTCGCCATGACAAAAAAGTCCTGCTTTGTCTTTCAGCGCACGTGCATAAGCATAATCGTACACGTGCTGTATAGATCACAAACATAGAGTGTAGCACACCAAGAAAGGTCTCGACAGCAGTACCAGCTCCGTCGAAAGGAACAGTTCTCCTCATGGTAGGAAGCTCAGGTGAAGTTTCGTGGAGCTGTACATGCGAGGGGTCGTGAGAACAGTCGTCGAAATTGGTAGGAATCCGTCAGTGTTGCGGTAATACTTCTCCGTCAAGTGTTGCACGATTCTATCTACGGCTAGTACGCGCGTACGGACGGGATCGCGAGGAGCACGTAGTACGCGCGAAGGACGTACGAGTGAAGAATATTAATCGAGCAAAGCCGTGTCAGAGTTAGGCCGCCGCGGCAATGGTGATTGTTTCGATCGCGACGGGCCGGTACTGATTGTGGTCGTCGTCGTCGTCGCAGATAGCAAGTGGCAGCAGGTACGTGGGTGTGGTCCTCGTGAGCTGCGCGCGGCGGGCTCAAGTCTAAGTCGCCGGTCGACGGAGCTGCGCGTGCCCTATGTTCCGGCCGTGCGGCGGTCGATCGTTCGATGTGGGAAGGCTGGGAGAGGATGGTGACTCGAAAGGCAACCATTCGCAGTAATAATTGAAGTCGATCGAATGGGATGTTCGTTTTGAAGGACGTTCGCACGAGTGATACAAGTGTGTCTAGTACTAATATATTTTTATGTGTATACTCTTTGAATGAATGATGAAGAAATAAGTTCATGCGGTCCAATGAACGTTGGATGAACCGGAGCAGCACTTCACAAAGTGGCTCGAGCCAAGTGGACAAGCTCCCCCACAGGAGACTTACGGATTAAGCAGAGTTTAGTTAATTTGTGGTCAGTTAAATCAACAACCATAGCTTCCTCAAAGAAAATGTTAATGTGAATGGTGTAATGCGGTTTGTATTTTGAACATTGCACATGCCACTACAAAGGAACTTATGTATATAGCGAAAAGGAGAATACATATAAGACAACTTCATTATCTGCAAGATTTGAATGCGATTCGTGGTTGTCGTTCTCTCGAGCCGACAACAAACTCAAGCCCACCTAAAACTACCAGTTTGCATATTCAAAACCCCCAAAAGTCCACGGTGGACCAAAAGGACGAATTTCATGACCCAGGATGTGCACCCGGTTGTACTTTAGCTGCTGCATGTGGTTAGGTTGATTTCAAATCCACTAAATCCATATCCATGCAAAGACTGTGAGAAGTTGACCGATGGTTATACTCTGCGCCTACCACTAGACTACATGATTCGAGTGTAACATTCGCGATTCATTTAATCGTTTTTTTCATCTCATATTTCTTGTATGGAATACTCTATGTCACAAGAGTCGTTATATTTCTATCCTATTGTATTCAAAAACGTATTTTTTTCAATGAAAGTTTTAAAATTCAAAAAAGTAGTGGTTGCACTTCCGAGCATTCGTGGATTACGCCGTTGAGGCCATGTTCCAGTGATAGACTTTTCTCTGTTTTCTTTTATGCTATGTAAGGGACAAAGCTTCCTTTTTACACAATTAAGCATTCTAAACAAGCACGAATGAGCCTCTCTAAATATTTTATTTTTGGCGAAGACTCACTAATAAGTGGAAACGGTTAATTAATTTTCACTCAAGAAGCTTGTAGCTACTCAAAATCCAATACTACATGTTGTCCAAAGGAAATTCCAGGACCTCTTTACTTTCAAAGATGCTCATGATAGCCAACATTTTTGAACCCACTGGAAGTCCTTTGACTTCAGAGCAACTCGACCTCTCACCGTCACAGGGTCCAACCATTCATTCCATCATCTCTCCAAAGCAGCGCCTATAAAAGGAGCTCGAGCTCGAGGCCGACCACCGCAACACAATTCACACGCATCGCATGCAGATCAGGGATCAATAGCCAGCTCGTCCATCGACCCATCACTAACATAAGGCATACCGTCGTACATCTCCGGCCAAGATGAGGGAGCTGATGCGGCGGTTCAGCTTCTCCGCCCGCGTCAGCGACGGCAGCGTCGGCGGCGTTCCCCGCGGTTGCGTGCCGGTGCTGGTGTGCGGCGATGGCGACAGCGACGGCGAGCGGTTCGTGGTGCGCGTCGAGGCGCTGCGTCACCCGTCGTTCGCGGCGCTGCTGGAGAAAGCGGCGCAGGAGTTCGGGTACAGGCAGGAAGGCGTCCTCCGCGTCCCCTGCGCCGTGCACCACTTCAGGGACGTCCTCAACGCCGCATCCTCGCCTCGTGGCAGGAGCTGATCCTTGGCCACGGAAATCGAACGGCAAGCAACTTTAGTTTAAGGAGCATTAGCTTAGTGCTGATGAAGGTTGGACTCATTCAGCTATACTTCTCTCTTCTTTGTTCATACATCTGTTTCTCTCTCTCTTTTGGTTGGAACAAGACGGAGAGGGGTTCTTGTACGCATAGCTGAATTGAGATGCCCGTGTAATTAAAATTAGGCCTCCTGTCAGATGTTCAATGAAAGTAATGAATTTTCCGGTCTTCATTTCGATCCAACGGAACTCGACGAATGCTTAAGGTTGAAGCCAATGCAAGCGCGTCGAACTGAATCATTGGCCTGCGATCAATCAGGCCATGACGACGCCGCCCCCCCTCTCTGCTTAGACTGAAAAGCGAGTGTGAAGCACGCAGCGCGCACTGATCCAAGTCAGCAGCAGCCCAACGAACGCGGTGACGGACAGCTGTGGCTGCGCTTTGCATGGCTCCTATACTCCCTCGCCCAAAATGCTCCTCTTTATTTGGGCACAATAACAAAAAACTTAAGAACGGGTCACTCGGCGAGCAGAATCAGTAATCGCCTGATGATTGGCTAGATTCTGTCTAGCTGTATGGTGCTCTTCTGGGAACCGTGTGAAGACGACTTTTGCAGCTGTGGACAGACGTTGTATGATGATTACAAAATTTGGGGAGGAATGTGGAGGTGGATAAATTAACAAACAAACCTTCAATTACATACCCGTACATATTGTTTGAAATTTTTTTCGCATGTGTCGATCGAGCAGAACGCATTTAGTTTGACTTTTTTTCCTGCAAAACTCTGTTATCTTCCTGGAGTAATCTACTCGCTCTATATAATCTTCAAAAAAAAAACACTAAAAATCTATATTCCAGGTTTGCTGTTTGCACATTCACTTGGGCTTGAATGTCCGATGAGAAAGTTTAGGCCCAACTCTATTTCTTGGGCCTCTGCTCTCCTAGTAATTGAAAGTTTTTTTTTTGTTTATGTCAGTAATTGAAAGGTTGAGCTACACTGAATCTGATGAATCGCATTTTTTTTAGGTTACCTGAAAGAAGCACATCCATTCGAAATAGTTTCTCCACCCGAAAGTGTTGTTACTTTCCAAGGGGGAAAAAAATATATCATGCATGCTGCATTAGCTGCATGTGGCACAATATATAAACTTCCTTGTAAGATTGGAGGATTTTGAGCTGCTATAAATCTAAAATGCTTTTAGTTTCGATCCATTAACCTGAGGAAAAAAACTGCAAGTGGTGTACGTGCAAATTGAAGTGCAAATATGAGTTGCTCGGAACTCGGGGAAATATTTGGTGCAATGACCTCAGTCCATGCAATCTGTGCAAACAACTCTCTTGGCCATCAGATCCTCATCGAGCGTTCCATCCTTTGCCCATCGGAGCCCCCCAGATCCACTTAATCGTTTTTCACAATAACCCACTGTGAACTCCTCCTCCTCCGATAAAAAAAATCAAGAGACCTGATGCGTTCTTTCTCAACTCCATCGACCGCCCCCGGCTCTCTCTGCAGGTACTAGGCTCGTCGCTGGTCTTCTCTGTGGTGCCCTGCTTGAGCCTCGTCACGTCGGCGTGGTCACGGCAGGCCGCAGCAACGAATTCGGCACCCCTCCTGTGGACCCATGGGAGCTCCGTCAATGAGCTGATGCAGGTTGCTTGCATTCATCTTCGAGAGCGGAAACCTTGCATAATCGCACAAGATACAAAGCGCCACTATCAAATGGTCGGCATGGAGAGCAGCGTTCTCACGAAGGTCTGCTGAAGCCCTGAAAGGCCTCGAATTTCTAGACCTAGGCTATCTCCTAATTTTGTTAATTGTTAATCCGAGACTTCTCGATTTGGTCTACATTGTACCCGTAAGTGTGAAGTTTGAGTAAATCCAATTTCAGTTGGAACAACGAAAGATGTCGTATTGTTTCAACGTATTCATTCCTCAATTTCTTTTCCTTTCAACAGAACTTCTAATATTGAAACTGGGGTGCGTAATATTTGTAAAGAAATTTTGAGAGTCTGCAACTTAGCAGGTGCCAGGTACGGTCGTACAGATCGAACACTTTGCTATTGATCGAATGTTGTTGTGTGCAAAACTGTCAAAACTGATCGATAATCAATCCAGATAGAACAAGCAAGTCGAGCAATCAAAACTAGCGTGATGGGATCGTATTCCACACTCTTCAGGATTCGCCATCAAAACTTGACAGCGTTAGATCAAGCGAACTGCTGTCCAATATTCGTCGATCTTAACAAATGTGAATGGAGTCGCTGGGGCCGTCGCAGGTGCCATCTTTCAACTATCAGCGACTTCATGAGCTGCTAGATCGGGATGGGGAAGGACGATCTTAGCCTATCGTCGTATCGCATGAGAGATTTTGATCGGGTATCAGGGAGTTAATTAAAGTAGTAGCAGGATTCTGTAGGGGGGTTTGTGAAAAAAAGATTTAGTGAATCAGAAAACTCCCGTGGCCAAAGCATTGAGCGCTCGATGAGGATCTCATGGCCGAAAGAGCTGTTGCACAAATTGCACCAATTAAGCCCATTGCACCAAATATTTCCCCTCGGAACTCCGCACAAAGTCTCAGTTACCAAGTCTTGGTATTTTTCAAAGACAATTGAAGGGGTCTGTGGTGGGTCTCTGCAGGCACAATATATATCTTGGAAAGTCGGAGCTTGGAATCTCAAACTGAAAAGAGACTTTACTCACCCAAAGCACGCAAAAATTAAGAAACACGCATGCATATCCAAGTGGCAACTCGATCATAAGCCACTCCAAAAAGCCACGCGATCTTGGAAAAGGTTTCCACCGTACGTGATCCACTTTGCATGGCTGTATGTAGCATGTGCAAGGGATAAGAACTTTATCATTTTTAAGCCTGAAAAGTTAGTGAAAAGAGACGACAGCCAGGTAAGAAGCTTGATCACAATTACCTTGTCCCAAAATGCGAATCAAAAGGCCTTGACAGTTGTGACCCCTGTAGAATAACAAAAATGCAGGACAGGGGTTACCAACCACAGAAATTCGAATACACTAAATCGACTGGTGGATGACCTCCAGTTTGCCGCCATCAGAATCGTCAGAGTTGCATCTCTATCCTGCTCCACCCATTCTCATCGACGGGATCATTGAAACACGAGTTCTGGATTCGACGAAGAAGAGGATGATGCATGTGGGGTGTCAAGTTGGTATCGAATTTCACAGGCCACAGTCAAGATCGGCTATAGCAGCACGTACGCACGCGTGTTATTGCAGCATCTGGGTCTTGTGGAAATTAACGGGCCGCTGTCCAATATTCGTCGATCTTAACAAATGTGAATGGAGTCGCTGGGGCCGTCGCAGGTGCCATCTTTCAACTATCAGCGACTTCATGAGCTGCTAGATCGGGATGGGGAAGGACGATCTTAGCCTATCGTCGTATCGCATGAGAGATTTTGATCGGGTATCAGGGAGTTAATTAAAGTAGTAGCAGGATTCTGTAGGGGGGTTTGTGAAAAAAAGATTTAGTGAATCAGAAAACTCCCGTGGCCAAAGCATTGAGCGCTCGATGAGGATCTCATGGCCGAAAGAGCTGTTGCACAAATTGCACCAATTAAGCCCATTGCACCAAATATTTCCCCTCGGAACTCCGCACAAAGTCTCAGTTACCAAGTCTTGGTATTTTTCAAAGACAATTGAAGGGGTCTGTGGTGGGTCTCTGCAGGCACAATATATATCTTGGAAAGTCGGAGCTTGGAATCTCAAACTGAAAAGAGACTTTACTCACCCAAAGCACGCAAAAATTAAGAAACACGCATGCATATCCAAGTGGCAACTCGATCATAAGCCACTCCAAAAAGCCACGCGATCTTGGAAAAGGTTTCCACCGTACGTGATCCACTTTGCATGGCTGTATGTAGCATGTGCAAGGGATAAGAACTTTATCATTTTTAAGCCTGAAAAGTTAGTGAAAAGAGACGACAGCCAGGTAAGAAGCTTGATCACAATTACCTTGTCCCAAAATGCGAATCAAAAGGCCTTGACAGTTGTGACCCCTGTAGAATAACAAAAATGCAGGACAGGGGTTACCAACCACAGAAATTCGAATACACTAAATCGACTGGTGGATGACCTCCAGTTTGCCGCCATCAGAATCGTCAGAGTTGCATCTCTATCCTGCTCCACCCATTCTCATCGACGGGATCATTGAAACACGAGTTCTGGATTCGACGAAGAAGAGGATGATGCATGTGGGGTGTCAAGTTGGTATCGAATTTCACAGGCCACAGTCAAGATCGGCTATAGCAGCACGTACGCACGCGTGTTATTGCAGCATCTGGGTCTTGTGGAAATTAACGGGCCAGCGATCGCACTCGATCTGACAGCACAGTTTCTAGACTGGTGAAACCAGCGGATTCACTGGCCTGATCTCTTTGGAAAGGTGAAAGCGCGACGACGATGCGGTCTTCTTGAAAGGTAAAAACTGAAGGGAAATGTCGGGGATTTAGTTCATGGACGGGACGAAGTGAAGACTGCGGAGGCACGCGGCAGCTTGTATTTTCTGTGCAGGACAGTTACAGTACTTGTGACATATGCCTCGATCGTTCCCGGTTTAACTGGTCACGGTCGTCGCAGCAAGAATGTTCTATTTATGCTGTAGAAAAGCCAGGCGAGCGAACATTTTTCCAGTACTGTTGCGCGGTACAGTCTTGTGTACCTTCTGACAAACGAACGACCAAGATTGAAGATTGAACAAGAAGCTAATAGAATTACTTTGAAGTTTGAACGCTTCAATGCATTGAGAATCTACATATGAATCCTTGCCGCCACGCCACTAGCAAGTAAAACTCTCTCTCCTTGACCTAGGTGCACGTGCGTAACGTCACACGTGCCATATATAGAAACCAGTATATAGAGCATCGAGAAACGTCGATGCCGGGACAGCGAGCCTCGTGAACAGTTTTCCTCCAGGAAGCTCAGGTGAGGTTTCGGTAGTTGCGACCGTTCGTTGGAGTCTGACCGACGTGCGGGTGCTGCATGCTCCGACCTCTGAATAGTCCAACCGGCCGGTAAAATCACGTACCGCCGCTACGTCCGTGTGTACGGGCTCAATCCATGAGGAGTACGCACGAAGGACGTACGAGTTGATTAATCGAAAAAAGCCGTGTCAAAGTTAGGCAGGAGACCCGAGCGAGCTACTGAGCTCGGCGGGTGCTCTGCTCGATCATTTTGATCGACGGGCTGGTGCGGGTCGTCGTGGCAGCAACGGTCATCGTGAGCCGCGCGCGGGCGTGACTCCGGCGCTGCACGGCGCGCGCACCGAGTCCAATCACAGATCGAGCCGGACGTCCGAGGAATCAAGCGTTCATTACTCGTATTGGCGCCGGATTAAAACTTTACCAATGAGAAACGCCTTATCGGTTACGAGTGCTATTAAAGAAAGACGATATCTTGTTTTTTTTATATCCTCTAACCTAACTTAAAAAGAAGGTAACACGCACTTCGAAGGTTCGAACCAGTATAAATCATGTCTTTCTTGATTGATCTTCGCCTACGCAAAGCGCACCTCCTGAACCAAGTATCTGACACCCTCCCGTTCAACAACAACTACCTTCATTCTTAAATGCTTTTTATTTACTTTTAATTTGATAAAATCAAATGTTAGATTGATTTCTACTCTTATACTCTAGGATGCAAGATTTGGAAGAAGGGACTACTATAACACTGCTCTTATGTAAGAAAAATTAGGAACCACTCATTGTCTCTACACGAAAGCGATTTGTGGCCATCATTCCAAAATCTTGCGACTCGTGGTCGTCGCTCGCTTGCGCCCGCACAACAATTTCAAGCCCACCTAAAAATACCAGTTTGCACGTTCAAACACCCTGAAAGTCCACATAGGCCAAAGGCAAGAATTTGATGACTCGAAATGTGCAACCGGTTGTCCTTTAGCTGCTGCGTGCGGTTCGTTTTAATTCAGTTGAATTCAAATCCACTAATCCATACCCATGCAAGATTAGTTTATTATCTCGTCGTGCTAATGAGATCGACTAGTAAGAAGTGTTGACCGATAGTGATATATATGCAGCGGCCACTTAAGTATCCAGCTTATAATAACAAGAAAGTAGTATGATTATACGATGTAGGTCGATCCACTGGTTTAGTGCAACTTTTTTTTTGAGTAAACTTAGTTGGTATTTCAACATAATTTCATGTACTGTTACACATAACTTCCCTGAATATTGTAACGGTTTTCAACACAAAATATTGTTTTTGAACTTCTAAAGGTTGTATATGTAGGTCCTATTAATACAAGAAAGCTAGAATTCCCCCTCGTGTTTTCTAGAAAGAGGTGAAATGATCTTTTGTAGCTAAGCAATCCAGATGAACTTTTATAGATATAAATAAAACAATTCCAATATCTATATTGTGATTCCAAGAGAACGTACATGCATCATTCTCCCTGATAAGTTGATATGGTTAACTAACTCCTACTTCCACGTACTCCCTCCAATTTTCTTTTGTCGATGCTGCTGCGAGAGCTGAAGTAACTCAGCTCCCTCAACGTCAACAAATAAAATCCAGAGATGGTACATGATAAAGTGGTTTTACCTAGCTAGCTCCACTGAAAGTCCATATTGTCTTCCCATGCACATTGTCGGGGATAGGAAATTCCTGCCCTCTTATAACATTCAAAGATGCTCATGATAGCCAACATTGTTGAACACTTAAACCAACTGGGAGGTTGACCCCTCGGGTAAAGCCGCAGCACTCTCTCACAATCTGCTCAATTATTTTTTGACGGAAAACAATCTGCTCAATTATCAATCCATTCTGTCGGCACCTATAAAAGGAGCTCCAGGGCGGCCAAGGACAACGCCGCAATCCACACGCATGCAGATCGATCATCAAAACCTAGCTAGCTAACTATCCGCGCGCTGCACCGGCCGGCTCACGTTCGTGCGTTAGCTAGAACGTAAAATACATCGACGACGAACGATGAAACAGCTCGTGCGGCGGTTGAGCTTCTCGGACCGCGCCCGCGACGGCAGCGGCGGCGGCACCGTGAAGAAGGAGCTGATGCGGCGGTTCAGCTTCACGGACCGCCTCCGCGACACCGGCGGCGTGCCGCGCGGATGCGTTCCGGTGCTGGTGTGCGACGGTGATGGCGGCGA
>LAPY01000070.1:322450-335228 GCA_000970635.1 Eragrostis tef | reverse complement strand
GGGGACTCTGGCCTCCTCCTCGCCGCGCGGCGCCGCCTCCCCGTCGCCGCGGTTGCAGGGGGGCACCGCATCCGGCTGCTGCACTGCTTCTCCGGGAGCCGCCTCCCCAGGCGGCCCGAGGTGGTCTGCTGCGTCAGGAGCTCCCCGGATGCGCGACCTGCCGGCCCCGTCGCCGTGCGCTCCAGGAACGGTAATGCGCTGTCCCCGCTCTGTACCACTCGTCGTGCTGTACCGCGGTTAATTTTTCACTAGTTAGGAGTCGGCGTGCTGCTACTTTGGATTGGGTGCTCAGCACCGGGAAACTCTATTCGATTGCGTCTGTCGCCCATTTTTATTTTCGATTTTTAAATATTTTTTTGCGTCCCCTAGAAAGCTCACATCGCCAAATACTGCTTGTAATGTTATTTCCTCGCCTACAGCAGTGTCATTCCTGCTGTTCTTAGGTCCTTGTTCGGTGTTGGAGTTGTAGCAGAAACAATTCAGTGCACTAGCTCTGTTAAACTATGCCTCGAATTCCCACTATTCTGCAGTTCTCATGCTCTAGCTGGGCTTCTACCTTTTAGCATCTTATAATAATTATGTTGCTGCTTAAAGCAACTGGATGTAGAAGCATCACCTTTTTTCTCAGTTGATGAGTTGCCATTTTGGCATAACAGTGCATTCGATGAACTACAACAAGGCTGCTGAGAAGAGGCTTGCACAACTAGTTCAGAAGTTGGACAATGAAGGGATTGTTCCGAAGCAATTGAGGACTGGGAATTTTCAACGCATGCTGTGCCCAAAGGTACATTGTGTGGGACTTTTTGCAATGTTACCGTTTGCCTTTCATTTTCTTTTTCTTTTTTGAAGTATTTATCTAGATAAATTAGCAGTCTTATTTGGTTTGAGACATGAAATGTGTGGAATCGTGTTGTAGTCTAATAATTTTTTTTTGCCTGTTTTCCTTTGAATATTTATTCCTGTCTGTTTCATATGAGAACTGTCACACATCGCAAGCTCTTGCTCCAAGTATGACGCATATGTAAATACGCTAGTTTCAAAATAATATTAAACCATTGTATGTTTCACTTGCGATGATCCATTGTATTTTGGATCTTAAGCTACCAAGCAACAATGATGAGTGTAACTTTCCTTCTATTCACTAGTGCAAGGGTGGATCTACTGAAGAATTGAGCCTTAGTCTCTACATCAGAACAGACGGGTGAGCTCAGAAATCAAATCTGGACCTGTTGGTTTGTAGTTGTTGGATCTTAAGCGACCAAGCAACAATGATGAGTGTAACTTTCCTTCTATTCACTAGTGCAAGGGTGGATCTACTGAAGAATTGAGCCTTAGTCTCTACATCAGAACAGACGGGTGAGCTCAGAAATCAAATCTGGACCTGTTGGTTTGTAGTTGTTTCCTCAGAGGCGTACATAAGGCTGTCTGTTTTGTGACATTCATTCTATATTGTTTCTTCAGCCACAACGCGACATGGAATTGTTTCAGATCAACGTGCGGTTGGAGAGGTTTTATCCAGGTGACTGTAGGAAACAAATGAAACTGAACTGACGTAATGAACCATCTTGATTTCACTATTGTTTTCTCTGCAGCCTGATGGTGTTTCTGAGTTATCCCAAGATAAAAGCAATATAGGAGGTGAATCTGACCAGGAGGTTGAAACTAGACAGGCGGCCAGTAAGGTTTACAGAAGACCCACTGAAGAGGAACTTAAACTTGAGCCACTTTGCGATGAGGTACCTTTGGTTACTTTACCAGTGCTTGTATTTTTTTCAATATTTAAAATAGTACTTAATCGAGTTCTTAGCTTTCATTTGCTTTACCCTTTTCAATATACACTGATAAAATATTTTGCACGTGGGCATTATGCTAACTGATTATTTTGCAGCTCATAGCATACTTTTCTGAAAGAATGATCTCGGCGGAAACACTTCGAAGGAATAAAGTAATGCAACGCAACTGGAACAATAAGGTATAACTGTGCTGTTGAGTTGGTTCTACTTTGACACGGCAAAAATTGTGATAAAACTGACATGGTGTTTCAGATAGCTATTGCTTTCACCTATAGACGTGATGGGGTCCTTGTTGGATGTAAATACAGGGAAGTATCGAAGAGATTTTCACAGGTTTGTTGTCTTTATCCTGATCCGGGTTTAGAGATTTTCTTACATTATTATAAAACTCATTTTCATTTTATATCAGGAGGCGAATACGGAGAGAATTTTATATGGTCTGGATGACATAAAGCGCGCACAGGATGTCATCATTGTGTGTCCAAGATTTCCGATTAGTTTTTCTTTTATATTGACTTCCCGCAGAAAATTTATTCTAACCCATTTGATTTCGAAATTCCAACTTTTTTTTTTTTGCATCCACAGGATGTCATCATTGTATGTCCAAGATTTCCGATTAGTTTGTCTTTTATATTGACATCCCTAGAAAATTTATTCTAACCCATTTGATTTCGAAATTCAAACGTTTCTTTTTGCATGACAGGTTGAGGGTGAAATTGATAAGCTCTCCATGGAAGAGGCTGGCTTTCGTAATTGTGTCAGTGTGCCAGATGGTGCACCGCCATGTGTGTCCAATAAACTCCCAGATAAAGAGCAGGTTATAACTATTTCTTAATGTTGATAAAAAAATTATTTCTCTTGACACTTTATATTTTCTTATTTACCATATTACTATACATTGATGTTAATCTGTGACCTAACATCTGCTTATGTTGTCCGTAAAGCTAGGATAAGAAGTACCAATTTCTGTGGAACTGCAAAGAATATCTTGATTCGGTGAGAGTTTATTTCAGAACCCAAATCAGTCATAAACTCTTCGAGATGCGCATTTATCACATTTATGACTTTTATTCTGGCACATGGTAATAGGCATCAAGGATAATACTGGCTACAGATGCCGATGCTCCTGGGCAGGCCCTGGCTGAGGAACTTGCTCGTCGACTAGGCAAAGAGAGGTTTGTGACTTTGTGCATCAGCAAGCATGAACGTTTTCACTATTGACTAATAATAATGCAACCTCTTTTTTTCATTTTCCTAATTTGATGCAATCAGATGTTGGAGAGTCATCTGGCCAAAGAGGAATGAGTCAGATACCTGCAAAGATGCGAATGAGGTTTGTTATGGAACGTGTGGTATCATTTGATATATTCATGAAATCATACCTGGAACTTGGGTTGTGACTGTTGAAACTAGCCCTTGTAATGTTTTTATTTTAATTACAGGTACTGATGTTTTTAGGTCCGCATGCATTGAAAAAAGTTATAGAAGATGCAGAACTTTATCCTATAAGAGGCCTTTTCTCGTTCAGAGATTTTTTCCCCGAGATTGATAATTATTATCTTGGAGTATGTGGGGATGAGCTTGGTATTCCCACTGGTTGGGGATCAATGGATGACATTTACAAGGTAGACTTATTAATCCTTTTCTCTAGTTTATTTATTGTTCAAGTTTGGATCTAACTCTAAGAGTAAACATGTTGTTATTGCATTTGTGTATTTGACCACAGGAGATCATTTGCTGACTGTAGTTGGTTATCTGTTTGTTTCATTTATTCTTTGGGCAAATTTCAAAAATCTACAATTGTTTTTACATAAGTTACAAAAAGCTTCAATCACTGGAGCCTGTTGATGAGAAAACTATAACTTTCTCACATCTTGATCGCTATCCAGTTACAGTCCACATAGGCTGATATGTGGACTAAAGATTTAAACTAGTGAGAAAGTTGTGCCTTTTGTAATGAGATGTCAGGTAATTGTAACTTTATGCAACGTAATGCCAAAATACATAGGTTGATGATTTTTTTTATTATTATTCATCTGACACTGTTCCACTCAATGGTGTAGTATGTGAACATTTCCAGGGATCCTATGTCATTACTACTATCTTACGTTTTACTCTTAGATGCAAGTGGTTGAACCCGAAACTTTACTCATCTTAATCAGGAGTTCACATTTCATCTTAATCAGCAACTTCTTATGTGTATATTTTTTTTTGGTCAGCACAATGAACTACGTGGGCCAATCTGAACCAACCCACATATATGACCCATGAATCTGCATATAAATCCATTTAGGCATGCTATTTTTTTCTCACCTTTTTCTTTTTTTCTTTTTAGTTTCTAGTCAATGAAAAAGAGAAGTGTCTCTTTCCTTGTTCCCTGGCATTAATATCACCTGAAAAGATGGCTACATGGCATGTGTGTGGGGTTGTAGTTGCAGTCTTTATAAATCATCTGCAATATCATCATGTTCTGTTTGGTTTCCATTTTTCAGGTTGTTCCTGGGGAATTGACAGTAGTAACTGGAGTACCAAATTCTGGTAAAAGTGAGTGGATTGATGCTCTAATGTGCAATATAAACGACCAGTGTGGATGGAAATTTGTTATATGCTCCATGGAAAACAAGGCAAGGCAGTGTTAGTTACTTAGTTATCGATACCAGTTAGCTATTATCAACCTCACTGGACCCTTTTCAAATACCAGTAGTTTTGTTGTTTAGGTCAGGGAGCATGCTAGGAAGCTCTTGGAGAAGCACATCAAGAAACCATTCTTTGATGCTAGGTAAGGACGCAAGTGTATCCCGTTGAGTTTGCTCTCACGTATCTAGAGTTATCTTTTCAGTGATAATGGGTAATCTCATTGTATTTTATGTTTAGTTGGTTAAGCAAACTTCATTTTTGTTTGTGCAGGTATGGTGGGTCTGTGGAACGAATGTCTCTCAATGAATTTGAAGCGGGCAAAGAATGGTTGAATGAGACATTTCATCTTATCCGGTATATATATCTGACAGCATGTGTCTATTTCTTGAGTTTCTGTTAGTTTTACTGCAGTGCCTCTCTTGAAAGACGATCTTTGCCTTGAACTTATATGCACTTGCTGACATTTCGAATATATCCGTTAATCAGGTGTGAGGATGATAGCCTTCCATCCATTAATTGGGTTCTTGACCTTGCTAAGGCTGCAGTTCTCAGATACGGAGTTCGTGGTCTTGTGATTGATCCTTACAATGAACTTGACCATCAGCGCCCCTCAAGCCAGTAAGCATCAGTTTATCTCTTGCAAGCCTGATGGCCATTTACTGATTTACAAGTTCATTGATATGGCTATTTGCATGGATTCTCAAAGATAAGAAGCTTCTATTCATTTGTTTTTGGGTGATTCACTTCTTCTTTTTTCCTTTTTTTTTGTGTGTGTGCGCGCGCGTGTGTGTGTGCGTGTGTGTAATGGACAGGACCGAGACAGAATATGTTAGCCAGATTCTTACAAAGATTAAGCGCTTTGCTCAGCATCATTCCTGCCATGTATGGTTTGTTGCGCATCCTAGACAGGTAATCAAAATTTTAATAATCCCGTACCAATATGAAATAGGTGAAACATTCAATGAAATCTTATTTGGAGTTGAAATTCTGTTAGCTTCATAACTGGAGTGGTGGCCCACCTAATATGTATGACATAAGTGGGAGTGCACATTTCATAAACAAATGTGATAATGGAATTGTCATCCACCGAAACAGGGACCCAAATGCTGGCCCTGTTGATGTCGTGCAGGTTAATTTTCTCTCATATTTACCTTGCATTTCAGTATAATTCATAAATTTATTGACATTTTTCCTGACTCTTGTCCTATTTTGTGGCGGGTTACCATAGGTCTGTGTGAGGAAGGTGCGAAACAAAGTGATTGGACAAATAGGAGATGCTTTCTTGACATATAATCGGTATGTTCTTTGACCATGTCTTCTGTCTTTATCTTTTCTTTAAAGCTAATTTCAACTCTTGTGATCTCCATAATTTCAAGCCGTTTATTGAGGCTCCAAACTATATGGTTAAGTAAAATAACTACGTCATATGTTTTCTCCCACAGGGTTACAGGTGAGTTCAATGATGCGGATAAAGCAGTTGTAGCTGCAGTGATAGCTTCACAAACAAAGAAACATTTGCGGTAACAGGTAGGTATTTCTGCATTCTGCTAATTACTTAAATTCTTCTGGGTCTGAAGACTGACTGCCAGGCATTTCTGCTCTAATCTGCTCGAGTCTTGATGATCCAAACTGAAATTTTAAGCTTGTGATGATATCGGAGAAGTGAAGAACTCAGACACTTTGATCCTTAATGTTTTAACTGATAATACTGTTGGGTGACGTTATCCACTTTACTTATTGAGGAGTGTTACGAAGTTCCATTTTCTTTCTGATTTGGTGATACTTCCAGATCGGTCCAGTGAGGCGGCATGTTTGTTTCTGGGGCTATCCTGTCATAGCTTGCTGTATGATGAAGACCATTGGGCGGGTTCATACGTTGACTTAGAGAACCCTTATTGGTGAATTGGATGAGCAAACTTCAGTCGTGAACAGACTCCTGGCGCAAATGAGGTTGAAGGGTGACCGTACTCATATGACTACAACACATTGCTGGGGGTGATGTATAGTAAAAATCTTGTAATTAGGCTACACCAGGTGCTAGTGATATGAACATTCAGATGGGTTCCTTCAATAGGGAATGTCCAGTGGCTAGTTTTACTGATGACATGCGCCCACCAAAATTTGTAGCAGCTGGAGGGTATCTATTAGAGATCTCTATCTATTACTCCGTCACATATATTTATTCCAGTGTCAGTACCTATGACCAGAGAAATCTATGTTTAAGGTACCAGAACAGTGGAATCTGGTGTTTTTAATCTTCCACCAGCACATGCGAGGCAATCCATGTGTCCTGAGATGAGCATATTATAAATTGGCAAGTTCCGTCGTCATTCTGTTTCAGAGCTTGGCCCCGGTTAAGAGTTGAAACTATGAATGAATGCTTCCAAAATCTGAAATCATTGACTCTTTCTCCACCTTTGCATTGTTTATGATTGTTGATTCTGATTATTTACTTACACCTTGTCATATTGGCTGTCTCTGTACGCAGCCAGCTTGGTGTATGAACTAGAAGGAAAGTAGGCTGCTAGTGGCAATGGCATGGCACCTGGTCAGTTGCTTTGTTGTACTTGTCACCCTACATCTGTTAGCAGCCAATGTGCACCTGTTCTTTGCCAAACCTGTCTATCTCCTTGGCCAGCTTGTAAATACCACTGCATAATTGCTCACTAATTCCCAATGATTCAGTACTATGAAGTTATGAATATAAGACCTGGTCCTGAATTGCATAGTTGTCCAGTCAAACGCCAGCCTGTCAGATTAACAATCAGGTTCCACAATAAAGGGGGAGAGAACAGAACCAGCCTAGCATAGGCACAACACAGCGCAGGCCATCTCAGCATTGTTTAGCCTTGGGGGTCACTACTACACAAACAAAGCCAATTGCTGGTACAAGCTAGCCGTTGGATGGTTTTGTTAGTTGGGTTCGGGCTGGCCGTGCGCCGCAAAAGCAAAGCGACCCCTTCGCCTCGTCAGCCCAGCGCCAGCGCCCCAAGGCCCCCCCCGCCTACCTGTAGCCGTCCCATTGGCTGGCCCTCATAGCCGTTGCTGCCTCCCTATATTAGCCGTTTCTTTCCTCTTCCCCGCTCCCCACTCTCATCTCCCTCACCGCCGCCGCCGCCTCCGCCTCCATCGATTCTTGCGTTGACCTCTGCCTGCTGCCTGCCTAAATCTCCTTGAGTGTTGTGAATTGTGCCGTCTCCATGGCCGTGGAGGCTGTGTCCGGGAATGGCGCTGAGGCGGTGGCGCCGACAGCACCGCCCGCGAAGGAGGTGAGCGCGAAGGTGGAGGCCAAGGAGGCTGCGGTTGCTGTGTCCAAGAACGCGTCGTTCAGGGAGGAGAGCAACTTCCTCTCTGATCTCAAGGAGAGCGAGCGCAAGGCCCTCGCCGACCTCCGCGACAAGGTCGAGGCGGCCATCGTGGAGGGCAAGCTGTTCGACGACGGCAAGGTGGAGGAGAAGAAGAAGGCTGAATCCGCCGTCGAGAAGAAAGAAGAGAAGAAGGAGGCTGCTGCCGAGGAGAAGAAAGAGGAGGTGGAGAGCAAGGAGGCCGAAGCCGAGGAGAAGAAAGAAGAGGTGGAGAGCAAGGAGGAGGCCCAAGCCGAGGAGAAGAAAGAGGAGGAAGCTAAAGAGGAGGCCAAGGCAGAGGAGGAGAAGCCGGCGGCCGTTGTTGTGGACAAGGACATCTCCCTGTGGGGCGTGCCCCTGCTCCCCAGCAAGGGCGACGAGGCCACCGACGTGGTGCTCCTCAAGTTCCTCCGCGCGCGCGACTTCAAAGCCGGCGCGGCGTTCGAGATGCTGCGCAAGACCCTCCGCTGGCGCAGGGACTGGCCGGGCTTCGCCGGCGAGGAGAAAGAGGACATCCCGGAGGAGCTCGAGGGCGCGTGCTACATCGACGGCGCCGACCGGGAGGGCCACCCGGTGTGCTACAACGCGCTCGGGGTGTTCGCCGATGGCGGGTGCGCGCCATGGAGCGCCACGTCGCCGACCTCGACTTCAAGCCCGGCGGCGTCTCGTCGCTGCTCCAGGTCACCGACCTCAGGAACTCGCCGGGCCCGGCCAAGAAGGACCTCCGCGTCGCCGTCAAGCAGGTGCTCGACCTGTTCCAGGACAACTACCCCGAGCTCGTCGCAAGAAACGTGAGTGCCACAGCATCACCAATACGAGTTTCTTCTCGAAATGCTTGACCAATGCGTGCGATCTAACTCGTTCTCTGTGATTTAACATGCAGATCTTGATCAATGTGCCGTTCTGGTACTACGCGTTCAGCACCCTGTTCTACCCCTTCTTGACGCAGAGGACCAAGAGCAAGTTCGTCATTGCTCGCCCCTCCAAGGTCACCGAGACCCTCCTCAAGTAAGTGGTCGAACATATCTAGCTGCCAATCTTGATGTGCTATGTGCCATTTGGTGGGCAATTTTGGGCAAATTTTGATAAACATGCTCATCCTTGAAGGTACATTCCGATTGAGGCCATACCGGTGAAGTACGGTGGCCTGAAGCGTGACAACGACTCTGAATTCTCTGCCGATGACAGCGAGATCACCGAGCTCATTGTCAAGGCAAACTCCACCGAGACCATTGAGATCGAAGCCAGCGAGGTACAGTGTCAGATGAACCACCCTTTACGAACAACTGAACACGTGATTAGTTGAAGTTTTCTGAAAACAATTCAGGGTTGCAGAGCAGTAGCTTGACATGACTGTTTCGTTTCGTTTCAGGCTGACACCACCCTGACATGGGACCTGACGGTGCTGGGCTGGGAGGTGAACTACAAGGAGGAGTTTGTGCCCGCCGACGAGGGCTCCTACACCATCATCGTCAGGAAGGGCAAGAAGATGGGGTCCTCCGAGGAGGCAATCCGCAACTCGTTCCGTGCCAACGAGCCGGGCAAGGTCGTGCTCACCGTGGAGAACGCGTCCAACAGGAAGAAGAAGGTGCTGTTCAGGCACAAGGCCAAGAGTGCTTATGCCAAGAAGTGCTGAGGCTAAATCCAAACTTTGCAGGAACATATCTTTGCTGGCTAAGATTGATTTGGGAGAGATGGTGTGTGGATTCAATATTCATTAGTACATTCTTTCTGTGTGTAAGAGCTGAGAAGAGTACATTGTTTGTGGTGATTGTTTAAATTGTTGCGGCATAACATTCGTTACCTGAGAGGATAAAGAATCAAATTATTACAAAGACTTCATTGTGTTGCAAATGAGCGCTTTTGATTGCACACAAGAAGATGGGGTCCTCCGAGGAGGCGATCCGCAACTCGTTCCGTGCCAACGAGCCGGGCAAGGTCGTGCTCACCGTGGAGAACGCGTCCAACAGGAAGAAGAAGGTGCTGTTCAGGCACAAGGCCAAGAGTGCTTATGCCAAGAAGTGCTGAGGCTAAATCCAAACTTTGCAGGAACATATCTTTGCTGGCTAAGATTGATTTGGGAGAGATGGTGTGTGGATTCAATATTCATTAGTACATTCTTTCTGTGTGTAAGAGCTGAGAAGAGTACATTGTTTGTGGTGATTGTTTAAATTGTTGCGGCATAACATTCGTTACCTGAGAGGATAAAGAATCAAATTATTACAAAGACTTCATTGTGTTGCAAATGAGCGCTTTTGATTGCACACACTATTATTCGCCGCACCCCCAATGTTCACACATTTCGTACGCAGGCTTTCGTCTGATGTGCGCCGTCGTGGAAGTTCTGCTGGTTAACGGATACAGTGAAGACATAGCGACCATGAATTAACTCGTTTTGGGTGAACAAAGGATGAACTTGCAAAAGAATGGCCACCTTAATTAAAAAATATTCGGATGATTTCCGATTTTGGTGCTCATCTTCGTTTTATTATCAGCCACGCTATGCTTGCACTAACCTTCAATATGAAATGCGCTTCTAGTAATCAGCCTTTTCATCTAAACTAAACTCTCCGAAGTCTGAAGAACTCTAATCACACTGAAAACCGGAAACATTAATGACAAGTGGGCAACTCATACTTGATGAACCAATGCAAGACTTCAACTGACAAATGCATCACCCAATATATAACACTTGTAGTAATCTAGGTACCACATGTTCTGGGAAAATCAACACTTATACTACTTCATGACCCCAATCAGTTAAGCTACCTCGCAGTAACAAAGATTTGAGCAACCATAATACAAAAGAAAACACAGTTCGTCACCACAACATAGCATTCAGAAACAATAACATCTAGACCTAACATCACCACAAGCAACCCAATCCCCGTAACGACTAGCACTGACGCATGGGATATATGTAAGAAACATCATTGAGGACTGTTGCTAGGCAGTTTCCTCCTCTTCTTCCTCCTCGTAATCCTCTTCATCCTCAGCAGTGGCATCCTGGTACTGCTGGTACTCGGCCACCAGGTCGTTCATGTTGCTCTCGGCCTCAGGTGAACTCCATCTCGTCCATGCCCATGCAAGAAAGCCTTCCTCCTGAACATGGCTGTGAACTGCTCACTGACACGGCGGAACATCTCCTGGATGGAGGTAGAGTTGCCAATGAATGTGGACGCCATCTTCAGGCCCCTGGGTGGAATGTCACACACACTCGACTTCACGTTGTTGGGGATCCATTCCACGAAGTATGAGGAGTTCTTGTTCTGCACATTGAGCATCTGCTCATCCACTTCCTTGGTGCTCATCTTCCCGCGGAACATGGCAGACGCTGTGAGGTAGCGGCCATGACGAGGGTCAGCAGCGCACATCATGTTCTTGGAATCCCACATCTGCTGAGTCAGTTCTGGCACAGTGAGGGCGCGGTACTGCTGGGAACCACGCGAGGTCAATGGAGCGAATCCGACCATGAAGAAGTGAAGACGTGGGAAAGGTATCAAGTTGACGGCAAGCTTCCGGAGGTCAGAGTTCAGCTGACCAGGGAAACGCAGGCAGCAGGTAACACCACTCATGGTTGCAGAGATGAGGTGGTTGAGATCACCAACTGCAAAAAAAAACAAACATAGAGTAAACAACATGCCAGACTACAAACAAGGTTTATGCAAATAACAAGCATGTTATAAGACAAATGGTTTAGAGGAAGTGATAATGTTTTCCATAATTTGTGTGAGGGGCATATTACTTCATGCTGAATAGTAAAATAACAAACAAATTTTAATAAGATGACATATAAGACCAGCAAGAATCAAGTCATAATCAGTGTGCGTCCAATCTGCCGCAAAGTCACAAGATATATACAAAGCAATTAGACTAAACAGAGGTGTATCAGCGTGAAAGAAAAATGAAAATGAGGGATGTGTGCCACTGTGACAGAAAGTACTTAACAATCATATCTTGGAAAACAAAATTAATGGTTACTATGCTCGTACACAGTTCAGATTAAAAAGAAATACACAAAGCATTTCATAAAACTACCAGGAGCTACAAGTACTAATTATAAATTAAGAAGCCTGGCAGCCCTAACCAATAAGCAGATTGATCATTGCATATATTAATACCCATTGTGTAATCTCATATATGAAAAATATGTTTACTGAACATGATAATAGAACTCAACCTGCTACCAACTAATAGTAGAACAAGCCACCAAAACATTGACAAATAACAAGGAACGAAAGCTAATAGGAGACAGGAATGCAAGCATGAAACAAAACAGAATCCATTCAGCACTTACAGGTTGGTGTAGCGAGTTTCAGTGTGCGGAAGCAGATGTCATAGAGAGCCTCATTGTCAAGCACCATGCACTCATCTGCGTTCTCAACAAGCTGGTGAACGGAGAGCGTGGCATTGTATGGCTCCACGACAGTATCAGAGACCTTGGGCGATGGGAAGACAGAGAATGTCAACATCATCCGGTCCGGGTACTCCTCCCTGATCTTGGAGATGAGCAAGGTGCCCATTCCAGAACCCGTGCCTCCTCCCAGCGAGTGGCAGACCTGGAATCCTGCACAAGGAGGAATGCGTAACCGGTTACGAAAGCTGTTCGTCATTTGACGCTCTCTACAATCAATTTGGACTACAAGGAACCAACAAAATGGGCACAAATTAAACGCTCAATTCGTCAAATAACCCATAAATCGCACGGATCTAGACTAAAATGTTCAGATCTAACAGTAAATGACACACGCAATGCCGCATGGACCCTAGATCCGGAAGCCGCGCAGCATCACAAATCGAACAGAGAAAGCAATTAATCATCAGATCCGGGTGGGATGCACAGTTACCTTGAAGACAGTCGCAGTTCTCAGCCTCCTTGCGGACGACGTCGAGCACGGAGTCGATGAGCTCGGCGCCCTCGGTGTAGTGTCCCTTGGCCCAGTTGTTCCCGGCGCCGGACTGGCCGAAGACGAAGTTGTCGGGGCGGAAGATCTGGCCGTAGGG
>LAPY01000070.1:279463-291716 GCA_000970635.1 Eragrostis tef | reverse complement strand
GGGGCCCCGCCGCGGCGGCCAGCGCCAGCGACGTCGCGAC
This sequence comes from Eragrostis tef, assembly GCA_000970635.1. Classification (NCBI taxonomy): domain Eukaryota; kingdom Viridiplantae; phylum Streptophyta; class Magnoliopsida; order Poales; family Poaceae; genus Eragrostis; species Eragrostis tef. The sequence goes on along the minus strand of LAPY01000070.1, from coordinate 291,676 downwards.
GACGTACATGCGCATCATGAGCGAGAGGGAGAAGGAGAGGGAGACGAGCAGGAGGGCGCACGCGTGGACGAGCGTCTTGATGGCGACGTACCGGCGGCGGACTCGGAGACCAGGCCGCGGAGGGAGAGGCCGCAGAGGAAGGTGGTGTACGTGAAGAGCACCGTGGGAAGGTGCAACGCCTGCTTCTTCTTGTTCGAGTGCTCCACGGCCATTGGCACCACGATGCCGGCGGCGAGGACCATCACGATCAGTGACGACGATTGGATTCGCTTGTTCAAATATTGAATTCTCTGCATAGTGAAAGTATGTAATTAAGGGGCGAAAAACAAGCCAAGAGAAATTGCCTTCAAGATCAGATTTCATGTTTCAACTTAATTTTAATCACAACGAAACTGAAGCTTCGAGAAATTTACCGTTCGAAAAGCAGCAGCATCATCTCCATCTCCATTTGTTTCTTGAACAGGCTGCATGGATGCTAGATAATAGGATTACTTGCAGCGCCGGGTAATAGCAACTCAAATTCGCCGTCTATGGTTTTGCTAGGTTGGGACCAAAATCAGGAATCGACCTAGCTGGTTTCAGTAGCTAATCTTTCCCCTGCATGCATGTAGTACAAATGACCAGGAGTATCAAGTCAAAATATATCTCCATCGATTTGTCGATTGCAACACCTTAATGCTACATAGCACACGGTTAGTGCGAGATGCAGAAAACCAACTACATCATGATTGAATCTGGAGGTGACTTTGAATTATTCCTCGTCAACTCTAAGACCTCAGTTGTTTACGTCCTCATTAGTTTATCGGCATCTTGTGAGTTCTGACAGTGACGCATTCTTGTTGTTTATAGCCCGTTTAAAATGGGTGTTTGGTTTTTCTTTCGTTTGGAGGCAGTGGCTTCGGTTGCTTTGATTCTGCTTGTTTTCTTTTCACTCCTTAATACAATGACACACTATGCTCTCCTGCTTTTGAAAAAAGAAACGAGTAATGGCGCTGCGTTCCTTTTTTTTAAAAAAAAAAACAGGGGGCTTGGGGGGTTGCAGAGAACAGAAAAAGAATATGATGGATTGCCCAACGTCAAATTAATCCATAGCCACGCTATCGTACAGCAGGACAGTAGCGAGGAGCACACGCCTCCCGCTCTAATATTTTGATTACCGTGATCAAGAATATCGAAGTGAAAAAAAAATTATTGATTTGTCAATCGCATTCAAAATGCTGTTTAGAGATGCCGAGCCAATTACCGCATCATGATTGAATCGCCCTCATATCTACCAGCAGTCTTGAGTCTACGAGAAATAGGACCAAGCGAAGTTCACCAGGCGATCATCACAGATAAAAATAGTATGTAATAAGACAGATAAGGTTCCATGCTTCTCCGCGCATAATTGTTACACAGTAGACACGATCATAGTAGACTGAAACTAAATAAACGAATTGGACTCGTGAATAGCAACAGGACGACGACACAATTCAGGCTCCAGCTCCTGCGAGCCCAACAGGACGAAGAGCTTCACTGGCCACCACGGAGGCGCAGCACCAGGTGAAGGGTAGACTCCTTCTGAATGTTATAGTCCGCCAGCGTACGACCATCCTCCAGCTGCTTACCGGCAAAGATCAGGCGCTGTTGGTCCGGCGGGATGCCCTCCTTGTCCTGGATCTTCGCCTTCACATTGTCAATGGTATCAGATGACTCAACCTCCAGGGTGATTGTCTTGCCGGTCAGAGTTTTCACGAAAATCTGCATGCCACCACGCAGACGGAGCACAAGGTGCAAGGTGGACTCCTTCTGGATATTGTAATCTGCAAGGGTGCGGCCGTCCTCAAGCTGCTTACCAGCGAAGATGAGGCGCTGCTGGTCCGGTGGAATACCCTCCTTGTCCTGAATCTTTGCCTTCACATTATCAATGGTGTCAGATGACTCCACTTCAAGCGTGATGGTCTTTCCGGTCAGAGTCTTGACAAAAATTTGCATGCCTCCCCTCAGCCTGAGCACAAGGTGAAGGGTGGACTCTTTCTGAATATTGTAGTCAGCCAAGGTGCGACCATCCTCAAGCTGCTTCCCAGCAAAGATGAGGCGCTGCTGGTCTGGTGGAATGCCCTCCTTGTCTTGAATCTTCGCCTTCACATTGTCGATCGTGTCCGAAGACTCAACCTCGAGCGTGATGGTCTTTCCAGTCAAGGTCTTCACAAAGATCTGCATGCCTCCCCTGAGGCGAAGGACAAGGTGGAGTGTGGACTCTTTCTGAATGTTGTAATCAGCCAGAGTTCGGCCATCCTCAAGTTGCTTGCCGGCAAAGATGAGACGCTGCTGGTCCGGTGGGATGCCCTCCTTGTCTTGAATCTTCACCTTAACATTGTCGATAGTGTCTGAGGACTCGACCTCAAGAGTGATCGTCTTGCCGGTGAGGGTCTTGACAAAAATCTGCATACCACCCCTGAGCCTCAGCACAAGGTGGAGAGTGGACTCCTTCTGGATGTTATAGTCAGCAAGCGTCCTCCCGTCCTCAAGCTGCTTACCAGCAAAGATCAGTCGCTGCTGATCCGGAGGGATTCCCTCCTTGTCCTGGATCTTAGCCTTGACATTGTCAATGGTATCCGAGGACTCGACCTCTAGGGTGATGGTCTTTCCAGTTAGGGTCTTCACAAAGATCTGCATCTGAGAAAACAGAAATCACACGGTCAGGAATCAAACTAAACAGGCAAGACTCATGAAAAACAGCAAACAGATAAAGCTGCAGAACACAAAGCGACTAGCTTGTCGGTTATAGACTAGTAGAATCCATCAACAAAGACATTAAACCATATTGTAATAGCGAATTGTGCATGACAAACACTAAAACATACTACAGAAGAGGCAAAACATAGACCTAAAGGTAGGGATCAAGCAAAAAACAGGAACCATCTAGTATTAACAAATGGTTTATACTACCGAAATATATGCATACCCTTCTACGGTTCTGCCTAAGTTAATCATGAACAGACCAATTGGTAAAATAGACAGGACACGGGACAAGCATGATCAATCTAATTTCTGTTGAGAAAGACTGATCCATCTGGTGGGCTCTGCCCACATATATCAACCATAAACGATCGTAACAATAGGTTTTTCCTTAATTAAGCAAGTTGTTTTTAAAAAACCCAAGGCCTGACTGAAATTCCAACAATCTAGCGAAGTAATAACAAACCTATATGAGGTATCATCAGTGAATGCAATATACTCCAATCAACCAGGATATAACTCGATCAAAACAGACGACAGGAACAATCTAAACGGAATCGAACCTGCTTACAACAATCTAAACGGATCTACTGATACAAGGCGAAATCGAGAATACACATGTACGCGCGCAGTCGAGAGAGAAGGTTGAGTATCGGGAGGCCGCGTACCTTGACGAGATGAACGGGCGCGCCTCGATTGCTTTGCCTGCCGGAGAGGGGAATTCGCGATTGGGGATCGGGGGAGATTGAATTGCGGAATAGAACAGGCGACGGGGCGTTGGAGTTTATAGGAGGAGCACGAGGCGGTGGGACCGGCTCCGTTACGTCACGCGTGGCGTGAGGCAACAAAACGCGGTGGTGGTTGCGGAGCCCGGCCCTTTCCAGAACCATCTTGAAAGCTGGCCGAGCGCTGTTTCATGGTGAGCTTTTAAGAAGGCCCACATGTTCGCAGAAGCTGACGCTGGGCTTAAAATGAAAATTTGGGAATTTTTTTTTTGTTCCTGGGACTGTCTACTACTCCTACCTGTTTGAAGTCAAAAAATGTTTTCTCCCTTTCGATATGTTTTTCCCTATACCTACCATCTACTATCTATTAATTAATTCACCAAGAAAAGAATCCATCCTTTCACTCTAAAAAACTACTGCTCAATTGAAAAAAAAAAGATACACACCACTCGACTGCTCGTGGTTTGGTCACAACTATGCTCAATCACTCGTAAGAAAAAAACAACTTGGGTCACAGATCAAATTAGACCATCTCATAGGAGGAGAGTCGGACAATTGTAGAAGGCAAATTAAACTTCTTTCCAAAGACGACTTGTGCTGAGTTTGATGGATAAACGATAATTTATGCAGCAAGAGGGTCCCTAAAGTAATAACTGCCTGGTTGGAAATCCAGTTGTGTTTTGCATGGCCTAGCGGCCTAGCCCTACCACGCGCTGACTTGACTTATCGCTCACGCTCACGCACAAATCAATAAGACAGACCTCTTGTCTCAAATGGACACTGACACATGGGACGATGTTTTTGCTGAGCCCAGTGCCAGCCGAGGTGGGCGATTTCTCATTCTGTGAAGAACGTATACTAAAGCCAAAGGACTTTGTCGATCGTTGTTTCCATTAGTTGACTTTGACTAGGCAACGAGCCAACGTGTAGTTATATATCTAGAACTCTTTGGGTCAGTGCAGCTGGCAACAACTACGGCGAAACTGCGGCATGCTTGCAACCCATGGCGCATGTACGAGCTTGTTAGCACGCTCCATGGCTGCCATGGCTGGGGCTAGCCTTCAAGCTTCAACTTTGCAGGTACGCCATCGTCGTCCTACCTATCTGCTCTTCACGATATTTAGAGTTGTCCCTGCATGCCGACACGGGCGGTAATCGCACTGGTGAGCCTGTTAACATACCAGGACGTTCGAAGCACTACTTGTAAGTGTCCATATGCATCCATTGCTTTGTTGGACTTTGTAGTTAGAGATTGCAGTCTCACGGTGAAAGACTAGGATTTCGGCTACGGCTTTTGGGCACATGTCCGGCTAGGAGCAAAAATTCGTGTCTATTAGCATGTTTTTTGCTGAGCCTTTGTTAGCTAGGTAGATGTTGAGTGCGTATTTTGTTTCTTCTCTCGACCAGCTTTCCTCTCTTCGCTCAGCTTGTTTCATCGGACTAGGAAAACTGGAGAAGTGAAGCAGGGGAAGGCAAAGCACCAGGTTGGAGAGACGAGAAGGCCAGATTGCCCAACAGACATAGTTCAGCCCAACGTGACATATTCCAATATAAGCCCAACTTGCCTTCTTCTGTTTTTCATCGTTCTTTTGGCTCACTCGCCTCCGTTGTTCCCGTCCGTTTCGTTGAGCGCTGCGATGGCAGAGCCGGCGCTGAACGGGAGTGGCTGTAACACGGGGAGGCAGCGCGGGATATGCTCCAACGGCGCGGATTAATTGGCTGGCGACCTGTCGTAGCCAAGGAATGAAGAAGGACGATGTAGATTCTAGTAGTAATATTTTTCACGCGGCAGGAGAATTTTTTCCTCTTTGTTGGAGAAAAAAAATCTTTTACAGATTGGAAAAATTTCTCAAGAGCTCGGTTGGAGAGGCTCGCTGGCACTGGAGATGATGTCGACGAGCATTTCGTGGTAAAGCGAGCTACAAATGTGAAGATAGTCAACGCATAACAGTGGCGTGGCGCAACAAGTACTCCAGCATGCTTTATTCCTGCTAGTCCAACAAGGTAAATTGTCCCTCCTTTCCCATTATGTTAGGTTTTGGATGTAACCAACCAGGGGCGAAGCCAGCGCCCGAGCTCACCGGGGTCGGCAACGTTGGTCAACGGGGTTGGACCAGGGATTGCAAAACCTGTGAACTGGACCGATAACCGGAAAAACCGAGATCCTGGTCCAGTCCGGTTAGCAAAACCGCCCGGTTTTTCGTCGAAAACCAATCCTGTACATGGGGCTAGCCTTCAAGCTTCAACTTTGCAGGTACGCCATCGTCGTCCTACCTATCTGCTCTTCACGATATTTAGAGTTGTCCCTGCATGCCGACACGGGCGGTAATCGCACTGGTGAGCCTGTTAACATACCAGGACGTTCGAAGCACTACTTGTAAGTGTCCATATGCATCCATTGCTTTGTTGGACTTTGTAGTTAGAGATTGCAGTCTCACGGTGAAAGACTAGGATTTCGGCTACGGCTTTTGGGCACATGTCCGGCTAGGAGCAAAAATTCGTGTCTATTAGCATGTTTTTTGCTGAGCCTTTGTTAGCTAGGTAGATGTTGAGTGCGTATTTTGTTTCTTCTCTCGACCAGCTTTCCTCTCTTCGCTCAGCTTGTTTCATCGGACTAGGAAAACTGGAGAAGTGAAGCAGGGGAAGGCAAAGCACCAGGTTGGAGAGACGAGAAGGCCAGATTGCCCAACAGACATAGTTCAGCCCAACGTGACATATTCCAATATAAGCCCAACTTGCCTTCTTCTGTTTTTCATCGTTCTTTTGGCTCACTCGCCTCCGTTGTTCCCGTCCGTTTCGTTGAGCGCTGCGATGGCAGAGCCGGCGCTGAACGGGAGTGGCTGTAACACGGGGAGGCAGCGCGGGATATGCTCCAACGGCGCGGATTAATTGGCTGGCGACCTGTCGTAGCCAAGGAATGAAGAAGGACGATGTAGATTCTAGTAGTAATATTTTTCACGCGGCAGGAGAATTTTTTCCTCTTTGTTGGAGAAAAAAAATCTTTTACAGATTGGAAAAATTTCTCAAGAGCTCGGTTGGAGAGGCTCGCTGGCACTGGAGATGATGTCGACGAGCATTTCGTGGTAAAGCGAGCTACAAATGTGAAGATAGTCAACGCATAACAGTGGCGTGGCGCAACAAGTACTCCAGCATGCTTTATTCCTGCTAGTCCAACAAGGTAAATTGTCCCTCCTTTCCCATTATGTTAGGTTTTGGATGTAACCAACCAGGGGCGAAGCCAGCGCCCGAGCTCACCGGGGTCGGCAACGTTGGTCAACGGGGTTGGACCAGGGATTGCAAAACCTGTGAACTGGACCGATAACCGGAAAAACCGAGATCCTGGTCCAGTCCGGTTAGCAAAACCGCCCGGTTTTTCGTCGAAAACCAATCCTGTACATTGTAGCAAATTAAACGAAAAAACGGCAGGTTTTACCGGTTAACCGATCCGGTTTTTTCGGTAGCGGTTTTTTCTGTTTTTCCGGATGCAAACATTGGGTCGGACAACCTAATGAAAATGTTTTTCCATTGATTTGGTCGGAAGTCATCGGGGTCGCCCCTGCAACCAACATGTGCATAGTAGCTCCATTTGGTATACAGTGCCACAGGTCTCGAGTTCAAATCCTATCGAACGTGATTTGGTATATATATAGTGCCTCAATACGAGCATAGTTGATTAGTAGCAAAGGAGATGCGGTGGTTGCGGGATGCAATGGCTCAAAGCCAATGAATGTAGGGAAGGAGGGCAGGACGAGCCCATCTCGCCTTGTACAATGTGCGAGCGAGAAAGGCTCAATATAGCAAGCCTTGCTATCTGCATTGTGGGGGCTACATTGACACACACGCGTGAGTGGCCTCTCGCCATTTTCCACCACCACTTTCTCCACCATCCCAACCTATTGTGATCTAGAGCCTCATAGCCCTCTAGATGATCGTCCATCGCTAATGGGTCGGTTTTGACGCCCCCCGCCCCATTTTAGCCCATCGTCATTCACCGTCATGTCCGACCTATCTTTGAGGTAGGCCCATAAAGCATCTCCCATCATTTGGCTGTCCTTTATACATTTTTCTAGGTTTGGAGGATGAGCAAGGTACAAATCCATGCCGACACCGCTTGATTTAATTTTTTTTTTGAGGTTGAAGAATAGTCGCGACCCAACTGTCGGTGAGAGGAAGGAGGGGTGCGTGAGAGGGTGTCATAAAATTAAATTGGAAAGAAAAAATATAAGTGGGCTTGACCCCTTGAATGATACCTCTATCCTCTATTCTGATATATAAAATTCACAAAAAGCTTTTGTGCAGCCTCACTTCGGATGACGCCTCCTAGAAGACGCCCCGTCACGCACGTCCTCTTTAGTGATGTTTGGCTCCCACACAACTCTTTACGGACGGGTTACATAAATTTTTTTTCCACGCCGAGCCCGGTGATTTCGGGACGTTGTGGGCTTGAGGCCTACTAAAGAGGACGCGACAGGCCACTTAATTACAGATGACACTACTTTTGCTGTCGGTCATGGACCCCATGACAGCATATTGGGCCCTAACTAGACCACCCCAGTGCATGCATTGGTTTGGTCCAGCCCGAATATCGTTCCAGCATATCACACCGCATGCGGACAGCTTGAAAACGAGACAACCTTTGCATGTAGAATGCATGGAGCGAGCTAGGGCGACACATATATATGCAGGATGCAACGTCAGCTTCACTTCAGCGTAATAATTTTGTGATGCACACATGCGCATATTTGTAACTGATTCTACTGTTCGAATGTCTTGATTAATACATGAATAGGTTGATTATTAGTAATGTTCAAATTCTTCACATGCATTCTGTATAATTTGTGTGACTTCTCCATGAAATTTGGTGCAGGAAATCAGTCAGTATTCCAACAATCGGAACAAAAATGCGTTTTATTTTCTCTGGTTTAGTGCGTACTTCTCAGAGCAACCTTGCTATTAAAATGTGCTATATGCATCGGAATCTGCTATGCACCAGGCACCAGCTACCGCAACCGCATATCTCGGGGCTGTGCACCATAGGCGAGACGAGAGATCGGAAATTCTGGTAAAGTTATTATTAGGTTTCTACGGGTCCTTTATTTTTTTTATCGCATGTGAGATATGCACCTCTACTACAAGTGCAACCTTGCCGCCAATGTTGTGGACTACGCGGTTTGTGATTCATCTCAGCACAATCCTTCGTCTCCAAGTATTAGTGATAGTAAAGTCAGGGAGAGAGATCTTGGTCAGAGTTTGGGTTGCGAAGAAATTGCCGCTCTACATCGACGAAAGTACTCTCTCTGCATCCTAACTAATAAATTGGTGTACCTTTATATGCTTATTACGCGTTCCAGGATGCAACACGGAGCAACGGATACTTATCTTTACATGAACTGAAATTAGTGTTAAAGATGCTGGAACAAAATCGAATGGTAAATTTGTAGATTTACCCATCTTTTTCTATTTCATGCTCACACGAGCAAGCCTCTCTGAGGAGTAAGAACTGCCTGAATCCACTGATTGGAAGCTCGCCCTGATGCATATGTGCAAGAGAAAGTATTCGTAGCAAATTCCATGAAAGGAGCTGCGCTAGCCATTAAACCCATATAATTTAGCTCGATTCATTCTAGCCAATTAAGAAGGCAACGATGAAACGGAGGTAAGCCGAATTCAGCTCCATATGTACATGTATAAATAAACAAACCTAATTAAAGAAGAGGCGAAGTCGGAGATCGAGGAGCAGGAACGACTGGCACGTGAACCCGCCGCGGGCTCCGGCCGGATTGCGAAGCTGTGCAGCTAGTGTACATGCCGGCTTTATTTGCTACCCCGGCGTGTACACATCAGTCCATAAAGCAGATCAGCATGCTCAGCCCGATGATCCACAGCACAAATGCGACGAAGGACCACGGACCCGAAGCGGCCGGCGCAGCCAAAGGTTCGGCGAAGATTAGGTTCGCCGCCGCGGCGATCATTATGGCTATCGCTAAGACCACGCGGCGGGCACGCCTTCCCCTCCTCCTCCTGAGCCCAAACCGTCTCTCTCTCTCTCTCTCTCTCTCTCTCTCTCTCTCTCTCTCTCTCTCTCTCTCTCTCTCTCTCTCTCTCTCTCTCTCTCTCTCTCTCTCTCTCTCTCTCTCTCTCTCTCTCTCTCTCTCTCTCTCTCTCTCTCTCTCTCTCTCTCTCTCTCTCTGCCGAGGGTCGGAGGCCGGGTTCACCTGGTGTGGTGGGATTCCACAACAGTTTTATCGTAGCAAAGCCAAAATTAAGAAGAAAAAGTTAAGCACGGTTGCAGGAGGTTCCCGGAAATTGTTTGATCGCGCGCGGGACGGAGGAAATGGTCATGTTGATCCTTCTGGGAAGCTTCGTTGACAAGCTGACTTCCGCATTGTGATCACGGATATGGGGAAGTTCTTCTCCTTGCCTTCAACTTCCAGCACATATGTAGTCGAGTACAATACTATGTATTGCGTCATTTCATTCCCGCTGAAATATCACAGTGATGCAATTTCTTTCTTTCTTTCTTTTTTTATATTATATATGCATCCTGCTGAAATATCACATATGTACCTGGACTTCACCGAAGGGCCACGTACTGGATAAGAACTTGGTCATTGTTTCAAAAGGAGGAAGGAAGGATATCCATGCTAAAGGCATGCCAACTTTTAGAGACAATAACGATGGATATCTTCGCCAAACATGGATGAAAGTTTATTAATAGGTTATGTTGATGAACTATTTGCTATTCTTATACCATAATTTGTTTCGTGATTTGTCATTTGTCCTATGTGATAGATAGAGTTTACACATAGTTAAGGTTTGTAATAATGCACGGCTGAATACATGATGTAGAGGCCGGGATACTTTCATTTACTTGATGAATTAAATTCCCTTTATTTTAAAAAAATGTATCCGGCTGAAATACTATGTATTGCGCAATTCCTGTCTCACTCTGTTCTCTGTTGTGCAGCACTCGATGATGCGCGCGTATCCGCCGGTGCCATTTCCACGTAACCACGTTGTCACGTTGATGTGACTTGACCGATGACGTAGGCAAGCGTGCGTCATGGAGATGCCTGTCTGGAGCCGTGATGCGTACGCGCCGCACCTGAACTGTTTGCCGACAAAGGAAAAGGATTGAGATGCCTGTCCAAGCCCATCCATATTTAGCGGAATATGTCTGGAGTCAACGCGTCGTCCTAGCCCGGACAATTAGCGTGACCACGCGACTAGCGCGAGTGGCCGCCACCTGCAGCATTGAGTCATTGATGGCGGCGTCGGTACGTTGGTCAAGACTCCGCCGCAATTTAACTGATTTTTCTCTCAGCTGAATTACGTACAGGCCTAGTTCTTGACTGCATGGACGGCGACAATGATGGTACGTAGTACTTTGTCTTCGAGTAGATTTTTAGCTAGATCACGTTAGGTAGGTCTTCGAGTATTCTAGATGCCGGCGCGCGAGGAGTGAACTCACCGGGTCGCAGATCCTCGTATCTCGTCATCAGGAAAGGTTATGAGCTTTTTCTGTTTACTTTTCTACCTCAACCAGATATATGAGTTCAGATCAATATGCAATGACTAAATAGTACAATAGTTGGTTTTCCGGTGGCCTTCATCGGTTATAACTTGTTTCTTCACTAGTTTCGTCTCCCGCAATATAGGAAAAAGAGATGCAGGGAGAAGTCAAATGGAATGCACATGAAACTTTGAATTTCCAGCCATATTCTAAATTACTGGCAATACTGACAAGTACATACTCATGACACCAGCCAATTGTAACAATAGCCAATGGTTGCCAAAGATGCCCCAAGGCATTGCAAATCAATCAATTAATTATCTTAACGTTTTGATCTAGAGAAGGAGTCACTAAGTTCACCCTCGAGGGCTAAAAATATCACACATTAATCAAAGAAAAAAAATAATAATTACTTACCATTGCTATTTTGTAAAATTAGTCAAAATGTCTTCCAAATGTTTTCAAACATTCCATACCATTACCATTAAAAAAGGCCCAAATTACCTACATATAAATTTATAAAAAACACATTATTGTCATTAAAAAGATTAGTCAGGAATACTTGGTTGGAAAAAATAATGATGATATAAAACAATAATAAATTAATAGATACTATAGCCATGCAAATGCATATGCCACCCCGCTAGTTAAATGTATACAAGCAAATTGATAGAGAGAATTCAGATCAGTAGCTGAATATATCATGGAACTATTACTGTCACAGGTTTGTAACACGTACCCTCGTGCGCCATTTACATATTTTGTTTTATGGTGTATACCATGAGGCTGATGGCGCACAAGAGAACAGCGAACATGACGAGTGCTGGAGTGATCAGCTTGTCATGGGGGGCGTCATGGTTTTCTCCACCATGAGAAAAGACATGGTTGATCAGAACCATCGCTGAAGCAACGAGCAGAAGCCAGAAACGGTAGAGCTGCCACTTCTTCATCCGTTTAGAATTCATCTTAGCAGCGATCCTGATAGCAGTTCCCCCTTCAATCTGTGCATCCATGATAGAAACATTAGACGTAGTTAATCATATCGATCTAAGATTCATACTCGTGTCGTAAGATCTAGTTCACAGAACATAGTAGGTTACATGCATATGTATACATTTGTCGTGTCAAGGAAATTTGATATGCTTCATTTGAAACATGCACATGATGCGGAAACAATTATATCAAAAGACGATTGCAACTGCATGGCTAATGTACTTGTAACGATTTTGAGTATAACCCCCCCCCCCCCCCCCC
>LAPY01000070.1:249217-264874 GCA_000970635.1 Eragrostis tef | reverse complement strand
CGCTCGGTGGCGGTGGCTTACCTTGGCTCGGTTTTCCACTGTGTTTTGTTCTCTCTCTCTCTTTTTTCTGTCTCTTTCAGCTAGGGAGAGGGACGCCCCCACATGAGGAAGAGGTTTAACCAACGTCGACAGAGAAACTGAATGTGTTGGGGAAAAGGTGAATACAAGGAAAGCCAGGGCTGAGAGAGAACGCGAACAAAGTGAAGGTAAAGGACAAGCCATGGTCAAAGTGAAGGCAACGTATGAGCCGTGGTCAAAGTGAAGGCAACCGATGAGCCATGGTCGATCCATCTGCGGTCAAAGTGAAGGCAAAGGATGAGCCATGATCAATCCATCTGTAGTGGCGGTCAAAGTGAAGACAAGGATGAGCCATTGTCGATGGATCGGTAGGTTCAGAGTTTAGTTTCAGACTGCGCAAGGCAAATTCTGGTCTGGTCGATCGTCTACAGATGGCCTCCGCATCCATCCGGATATGTAGTAATCACGCGCTCCATAGTATATCATTAAAACCGTATTCCTCATGGCGGAGGGGACGAGCTCGTGGCGGAGGGGACGAGCTCGCGGCGAAGAGGACGAGCTCACGGAAGGGACAAGCTCCCGATTCCTTCAAGATATGCGTCGTCGCGGAACCTCTCCCGTGCGGTGCCCGGTGCGTCCCCAATTCCTTCGATTTCCCACTCCACACCCACGAGCCGAGAGCGAGAGGAAGCGACACCCAGCAGCAGCTCACCTCATCCAGTGGCGACGACTCGCCCCACGGCTCCTCCTCCGACCTCGTGCCCCCGTCCTCCTCTGCTCCTTGCCCAATCGCTCCCGATCTGCCGAATTGACTGACCCCTGAGGCTCTTGGTGCTGTAGATGATCGTCGCTGGCGGAGGAAAACGGCTCCGGCCAGGCCGTCATCGCGCGCCGCATTGCGGCGGCCGTGGAGAGGAGGCGGCGGCTCCGATTTTTGGTCACCCGTTGGAGACGGGCAAGTTTGGCAGGCGTCCTTTCAGCCGCCCCACCATCCATTCAGCTAGTTGGCATCCGACTTTTAGGATGCGTTATTTGTTTTAGAGCCAGACTCTAAACAAAGAGAATCTAGTACTAAATAAAGTTTACTGACAAAACCTTTTTGCAGATGAGTACATCTTTACGAGACGATGCTACAGTAATTAAGATATGTTTTGCTACAGTAATGCTACAGTAACCATCGTCTACTCGCGGCTTATTTACTCTCATTAAATTCGTCTCGCGATTTCCAGAGATTCTGCAGTTAATTTTGTAATTAAACTTTGTTTAAGATAAGATTTTTTTGTTTAGATTCTAAATTTTAGATGGGAGGACTCTGAACCGGCACTTAGCCTTCCTCGTTGCGAGTCGTTGCACTCTCACCACAGCCGGTTTCAGAGAAAAGGCACACGCTGAATCGGGTTGAAGAGTACGGGCGCGCGCACATGATGCAACGCGGAGAGCACTCGGCGCCAGGGGACACGTCTCGTCTCGCCGTCCCGCGCGCCTGCCAGGGACGCCCTCCATCCTCCTCGGGTTCGGTGCCGCTATCCTGGGAGCATGGAGCGCTGCCTCCGTCCCAGATCCCAAGAGCAAAGGGAATCGAACCTTTCTCGTCTCCGGCCGTGTTTGCACTTTGCACTGGCACCGATACTAGCTAATCATCGATCGGTACTAAACTATACTACTCCGATAGCGCCACATGCATCCCCACTTTCGATTTAGAAATGATGTTGTTCTTGCAGCACATACCGCTACATGCTTTGGCTGAAAATTGAAGTCCACGGCCACTGCCCCTGTCACGAGACGTGACGCCGCGAAGAAGCTACCGGCAACAGCGACTCATGGACTCGCAAGTCCGGCTGGGACAAGTGATGCCACGAGATACAGCAGAGCAAAAATCCATTTGGCCCCACACAATAGAAAAAAGAGTTTTTGCTATAAATTTGGTACGACAAGTTTGATGGACCATCTTGCAAACACATGCATGGCGATTACAACGACAGAACGGAATACACCATGCATGGAAACAGAGGAAGCAAAGAAACAGAGTAAACTGAGACTGACGGCTTAGCAGGAAGAAAGGGAAAACACACACTACTCCGTGATTCCTTATTGACTCGTCAACGGCCACACATGGAATGGAAGCATAAGTTGCCTCCAGCCTCTGGCTCTGCCCATTGGGGATGAGATGGTTCGACCTCGGCAACGGCCGCGCCGGCCCACGCGGCTGCCCCGAATGCCAGGAAGCACACGGCCTGCGCGGCAACGGCGTTGCCGCCGAGGCTCCCGGTCATGGAGACGGCGCCGCACAGCATGAGCACGCGCGCGACGGTGAGGAAGAGCTTCTGGAGGCGCTCGCGGTCGCCAGGGACGGCGGCGACATCTCCGCGATCGGCCATTGGGGTGCGGGGCGTCGGGAGCTGCTGATGGGCTGGCGCGGCGGCGGCATCTTGGCCTTGCTCTACGCCTGTCTGTGTGGCTGGCTCCTACCTCTGATTAGCCCTGCTTTGTTAATTTTTAGATCCCTCCTTGCAGGAAAAAGGACTTTTGGTAAGCTCTATGGGCACGAATGGAGATCGATAAGTTAGCCTGACGGCTTAACCAGGGTCAGCAAATAAAATTAAAATAAAACACTTAGATCATAGGCATTCGCCCTGATTATTTGAAAGCAAAATATTTGTTTGCTGGGGTTACCAGCTGCTTAGAAGCAGTAGGCTCCCAGCCAACATTCACCTTAACATTCAAGCAACCTCTCGTACCATTTGAACAACAGATAAAGCGAGAAGGACCAGAAATACGAATTCGTTCATTACATGCCAAGCACAAAACACAGTTATTTTTGCCTGTTGGGCGCGCCGCCAATGTTGATGTCCTCCGGCTTCCTCCCCCACAGGCCACAGCCATCGAGCTCTCCTCTCCATGTGGCGCGTGCACTGCTCCGTCGAGTACATGGGATTGCAGGCCATCAGCGATTAGTTTCTTTTGCTTCCGTCCTTGCTTTGCAGGCCACGTCACTATGGGTGTGTTTGGTTGCTTGCATCTACTGTAGCCAGGCTGAGCGCATGAGCCAGACTGAGCTAAGCCAGGTTCCAGTCATGCATGTCGTCGTGTTTGGTTGATTTCACAAGTCAGCCTGGCTCAAGTGAGATTGTGATTGGATTGCTGTACCTAACTGATAAGCTTACTTTGCACGCACGCATTGGTTACTTCACCGCTACCATCTAGCCGAAGCCATCGCGCGGACGGCGAGCACAGATGAGGAGTTGAGAAAACGGATTAAAGAACATGGAGGAAAACTGATTAAAAAAGAGTTTACAATTCCTAGAACATTTGAATTTTGACATATAGATGCGAAGAGCGGCAGCAAAGATGTGGCTTGGTGTGTTTGGTTGATTGCATCTACTGTAGCCAGGCTGAGCGCATGAGCCAGACTGAGCTAAGCCAGGTTCCAGTCATGCATGTCGTCGTGTTTGGTTGATTTCACAAGTCAGCCTGGCTCAAGTGAGATTGTGATGAATGGCTGCATCTAACTGATAAGCTTATCTTGCACGCTCGCATTGGTTACTTCACCGCTACCATCCAGCCGAAGCCATCGCGCGGACGGCGAGCACAGATGAGGAGTTGAGAAAACGGATTAAAGAACATGGAGGATAACTGATTAAAAAAGAGTTTGTAATTCCTAGAACACTTGAATTTTGACATATAGATGCGAAGTTGGCTTGAGCAATACAGAATCCGAACAAGTGAAGAATAAGATTAGGGACAAATTCAAGCAGCGAAGTAGCGAACAGCTGCTGCCCAAAAAAAATTGTCTTGCGCAAATCGAAAAAAGGTAGAATAAACAACCGATGGCTCAAGCAATTCGATTGGGACTCGATTACCAACAAGAGCTCGTCGTTCCGTGCATCCAATGCAGTCGCCTAGCTCCACGCAATGCACCTGTGCCACGAAGCCAGAGAGCGCCGCACCTGTCAGATCCGGCGGCGCCCTGGCATCGCAGCTGGCTCAGATCCAGAAGGGAGGAGCAGACGCCGGGAGTACTTCGTGGTGGCAGCGGCGGTGGACAGCGGCGAGATGCGCAGAGTACGGTACGGCGTGGGTAACCGACGCCGTCGCGGTGCTCGCCTCGGCTGCAGTGATGGTTGCGTTCACGAGCAGTGAGGGAGTGGAATCAGTGAGGAGGTAAGGGGAATGTGTCACGTGGACGCACGTGAGCACCAGCGCGGCCTGGCTCCGGAGGAACGGCCGATTCCTGCGTTCCTCCTCAGCCTGTCTCGAGAGCCTCTTTTGCACGCGCTAGGCCTGGCTCGCTGGGCCGTTCAGGCAACCAAACAAATGAAGCCTGCATCAACTAGGCCAGGTTGGGGGTTGCTGCAGGCAACCAAACACAATCTTATAAGATGGTTACTGTAGCATTACTGTATCAAAATATAGATTAATTAGGCTCATTAGATTCATCTCGTAAATTTACACTCATCTGTAAAAAAGTTTTGTAATTAGACCTAATTTAGTACTAGATTCCTTTTGTTTAGAGTCTTCTAAACTTTAGTGCTAAAGGAAACGAACATTACCTTAGGGCCTGTTCGTTTTTTTAGCCAGATTTTAGCCATTTGGAATATTGTCATTTAGTAGTACTAATTAAAGTCTAATTACAAAACTAATTGCAGAACTCTGTGCTAATTTGCGAGATGAATCTAATGAGGGTAATTATGCTGTAATTAAGCCATAATTAGAAGATGGTTACTGTAGCATCACTGTAGCGAAACATAGCTTAATTAGGCTCGTTAGATTCGTCTTGAAAATTAGCCCCTATTTGTAAAAAAGTTTTGCATGATTTACGTATGGAAATCTTGAAATCGTTCCAAAGAGATATAGTAACGTATTTGAATATATTTCCATGGGAAGAGATAGATCAAACCTAAAATTAAAACAGAGTAAGGTATTTGGAAACTTCCCAAGAAGAGAAGAGAGAGACCAGCACCATCGCGAGCACGCGCGGCCATACACGGGAACCGATGTCGCGACTGCAGCATCCCCGTGACAGTGCCCAGCGGCGACGCGGCCTGGCCGGCCGGCAAGTTGAACATATGTCGCAAAAGGAGGAGGCGAGGCAAGAAGATGATGGTAGTCGGCGCCTCGCACAGACTCCTCAGGCTTCATATTCATCCTATACTCTTGAGCGACGAAGAAAACAAGTGGGAAGAAGATCTTCTCACGGCTGCTGACGCGGCGTAGACGGCGCAAGAGAAGCTGGCCTGCCTCTGCACGATGATCATGCATGACGGGGATGTACGCGGCTAGGGCGACGGAGATGGAGCTAGGTGAAGATTGATCTGCAAAGTTTCACGTAGCAATTGGTGGATCGGCGAGCTCGCTCGCGATGGATGGGACTTCTTGCCTGAGCAAAAGGATCGAAGGCTTCTTGCTGGAGCAGTACTCGCCTCTGGATTGAAACTTAAACTCATCCAACAAGTATGTCGCTGAATTCAAGGCTTGCAGATCGACTAGAAGAACTAGGGTATGTTCACGTCCATTATGTACGTACCATCTCACTTCATGTATTTGCGCAAGTATTCTGCCCAATATACCGACTATGGATATAGCACAGGTAGCCGTATGCTTAGCAATTAATTAAACAGATAAGTAGACATCATTTTGCAATTATTTGCTAATAACAATATGTTCAGCTACTTATGAATATATATACAGGTAGTTGTATGCTTAACATTTATAGAGATTAGATGGAATAAATTTTGCAGTTTCTTGCTAATAACAATTTTTAATTATAATTAGTCTGTAATATATGTATCATTCATCTCTAGGTACCGCAACAGTGACATTCCAAAAGCTAAGCTGACAACAAAAGGACAAACATGCAGTGTTAAAGTGAAAGTAATAAGACTTTGGGAATCCAGTAATAACAAAACAGATGAATTTATGAGCTTGGACATGATATATACTAATTGATGAAAAGATAAGTTTTAATCATGTTAGTCTTCAACAATGTATGGTATGGAAGAATCTAATAGATACTTGATCAAAGAGAACGTCAAATATGCATTCAGTAATTTCAAAGTTGGAGAATCCACCACAAACCATTCAGTGAGCACTGAACTGAAAATTGTGTATATCATGTCCACAACCACAAGGTCAAGGATGTGAATGAGTCCTCCAAAAAGTTTGAGGAAAAATAATTTTACTTTGCAACTAAAGATACTTTTGCTTGAAAGACAAAATAAAGATAAACAATGCTCAGGTAGCGGTTCAAGTTTTCCCAATTTTTTTTCAAACTATTGATACATATTGATTTGTGTCTCAGATGTGATTGTGTACAGATTTAGATGTACAAGAATCTTGGAAACTTATACGTCATATATAATCAATTGAAATAATATCATTTGTTTTGCTTCTGGTGCAATATTTTAACATGCTTAAATTATAATTTATAATCATATGCCTAAATTATAGTTTAGTAATATCAAGTATAATATCATATCAACATGCTTAAATTATGAACTTTATGTATTTCTTTTTTGTTTTAAACTCTGACTAAATCTTTATTTCAAGGATTTAGAGAGGCAGGGAAGGAGGGTAAATAAGTGGAATCTCTATCATAAATATAAATAAGTGGATTTAAGTACAACATGTGTCTGCCTAGAGATCACATCCTAAGCTTAATAAATATGAAAATAGAAAGAAAAGAGATAATAATTATAAATCTAGCCGCGCAAATGCGCGGGAAGCCATATACTAGTTTGGCTAATTGTGATGTAAACAGTTATATTTTAAATTGTATTTTGAATAATATAATTGCTAGCATACGTTGATCGAGTTGTTACAAGGATGCTACTATAACGGGTTTTGCATCTCCGGCAGCCACATGGCCACTGCAGCACAGGACTCAAGACTCTGTTCTGTATACTGTATTGCGCAGCTTAAGTCTAAGAACTTCAGTCCTCGAATTCGATTGCAGCAGCTCGTTGGCGAATCGAAATACTAAATTTCGCTTATTCACATCATCTTACGTAACAGAGTGACCAAATCTTCAAACCAAAGAGCTGCACAAACCTCAGGGCATGATGCGACAAGAAGCAACTAAGGTGGTGTTTCGATTTAGGAGTATTGTTTAATTGCAAAACTCTTTTAGAGATGGGCGCTATTTTGCGACACGAATCTAATGAGTCTAATTAATCTCTGATTTGATACAGTGATGCTACAGTAACTAGTCGCTAATCATGTCTTAATTACCTCATTAGATTCGTCTCGCGAATTAGTCTAAGGTTCTGATATTAATTTTGTAATTAGATTTTATTTAATACTCATTCTTAAAGACTAATCATTAGTCTCTAGGATCCAAACACCACCTAAGCAACAAACAGCAATATCTTGTCAGTTGTCTCAATGTTTGGCAACGACGCTGGCGACAGGACTTCTAGTAAGCTAAACAGTAGCAGTGAGGCTAACCAAAGGTACAGTGGAGTACAACACAAAAGCACGAAGCAGGCGACGTTCGCGGATATCAAAGCAGCAAGGAGGCAGAGTATAACAGAGGAACACGTTTTAGCACAGAGCGCAATACTAATGGCGCTTAATTATTTTACTTGCTACGCCTACAACTGCTCGCAGCTGTAGTATCCTCCCATGATTAAGCTAGTTCCCTGCCGGCGTGAAGAAGTAGATAAGGACGGCGTCCGCGACGGCGGCGCCGGCCCCTGCTGCTCCTGGGAATGATGAGAGGGACAGCACGATCAACGATACGCCGAGGAGCAGAATGATGAGGCCCACGAGCCCGTGCTCGGCGTTCGCGGCGCGGTTGCTGACGGAGCCGTGCGCGAGGACGAGCCAGCCGCCGATCACCAGGATGCGGCCTGCCTGAAGGAAGCGACGACGCTGGACGTCGTGGAGGGCCGCGGCGCGGGCGCCGATCACCTCTGGCTCGTCGTGACGAGGCACGTACGCCATAGCCTGGTCGCCCACTCACGCGCCTAGAGCTTCCTGCTGCATTTGGGATGGTGGTGACGGTGCTATGCTGTGAAGATCGAAAGACCTCGTGGACTCGGCTTATGGTGTGCTGCTGGAGTGGTGTGGGGGCTTGGGTGGGGAAGACGAACGCGTGCGCGCTTATAAAGAAAGTGCTGCGCTAACCGCGGTTTCCCCTCGTCCAGTAATGCAGAGGATCTCGATCCTCCGGGACGCAGCTGACTGCGGTTAGCGAACCGCGGTTACCCAGACAGCGACGGCGTCGCCACCAAGCTGACCGGATTGTTGATGCGAGAAACTGTCGCCGTTCCCACCTGCTTGCCGTAGGCCCGTAGTGCGCGCGCTGTGCCCGCTGGTGGTGGGATGCATGTATAGGAACTGTGACCTGGAAAGTGAGATTAGGAAACAATCCCGTCAAAACGAAATGGTTTATATAATATAGCCCCATAAAATATACCGGTGATGGCACTGACCAGTTGAGTAACCGATTGCTGCTTGTAACAGATTGTCTTCCACATTTTGGGTTTTCGAATACATACATCAATCAACAAAAGAAAATTTGACGCCCCTCAGAGCTTCTAGCTGAAGGTTTTAACTTTTCTTAATTGATATAGTGAGTTGAGTATTTATTAGTTTTTTTATTACACAGTATAACTTAAACAATCACAACACACACACACACCTTATCTTTATCTTGGAAAACTTAGTAGACAAATTTTCGAGATTGACAAAGTCACCACTAGTGCTTCGTTGTGGAGGCCTATCACTAAAAGCACAACGCCGTTTAAATCTTGAATCATGCAGAACTAGTTGGTTGGCTTCTTTGTATTTTGTGAGAGCTGCTGACTCAAGTGTCCGACCGTTTTATGACCGTATAAGACATGCAGATGAAGTTGTCACCAGCACGGTAAAACTTGGGGAGAACAAACGGTGTTAGCGTCAGAGGGTTGACTTGCCATTTGGTCGTAGCATGGTCGATCAAATACAGTCGGGCCTAGCATTTTTTGTATTTTGAAATGAATCTTGTTTAAGTTCAGGCTCTAGTCTCTAACTCAACATGCATGGATGCTCGCATAGCATTTGATGCTGATTATTATTTCATTAGTACGTGGTATATTATTGATAATAAGGCGCATATGATGGTGACGTGTTCATTCAGTAACTTGTCAGCACTCGTCAGGTGTAATGTGAGTGTTTGTGACCTATATTCCAGTAAGAAGCATAGTACAACCTTTCGCATGCAAAACAATAAGTTAAGAAAAGGAAGTTCGTTTAAATTTGGATATGGAGGTAGTGGATGTTCCCTCAATAGAACCCCCTTTTCTCTACGAGAGAAGAATAGAATTCAGCTAGTCAACATCCGCGAGTAGTTGTAATTGCCAAGCCAGCAACATATAACACCGACGTGAGATTTGTTATGCTATTTATCCCCGAAGGGCGCGGCACTCGCACATTTTTTTAAATATTATTATTATATATATATATATATACACTTTAGGGGAGCCCATGTTATCTACTAATTGAGCCGGGCCATATGAAGCCCAGCAAGTATACTATAGGCCCAGGCAAGCCCTGGCGTGCTGACGGGCCGAGGAGAGAACGGGCTGCTGGCGTGCGGGCCGGCGAAACCCCTTTCCTTATTCATGGTCATGAACAGAGCTATGCACATCATGGTCCCATTCCATTTGAGGCCCTCAGCTAGTTCCACGGACGCAGGAAGAAGCCATCCACGACGGCGTCAGCTGCGGCGGCGCCAAACCGCGCAGCCCGGGGGAATCGAGGCGCCACTGGCGCGAGTGCTACGAATGACACGCCGAAAAGCCACAGGAGAAGGCCGACGAACGCGTGCGTGGCGTCGGCAACGCCCAGCCTGTTCCCCGGACCCGGAGCCGAGACGGCGACGGCGAGCGCGGACCAGCCCCACAGCATGAGCACGGTCCCGGCGTCGACGAAGAGCTGCCGCTGGCGCCCGGGATCGGGGACGGCGGCCTCATCCGGCAGCTCGCGCGGGTAGTCGGGCATCCCTTGCCGCGCCATGTGTCGGTCGGTGCCCTGCTTCTACTAGGCTTTCAGACTTCTGGAATGGGAGCCGCGGTAGGTGTAGCGGGAGCGGGGGGCTTTTGCTAGCGCCGCCATGCCTTCCGTTTTATAGCAAAGGGCCGGAGCCGGGTGCTCAAGGCTCACTTAACTTGAGTCTCCGTCAGCGCTGAATCAGCATCTCACCGCGTGGCCACCCGTAAATTTACTCTGAAATCTCCGAACCACTTGGGTGGGAACAGAAAGCTAGTACCAAGCTCTGTCTTGTCCATGCATCCGGCGATCCACGGTGCACTCCCCCGAACGATTTCACCCCTAATTTACCGTGGGAGTGGGCTCCATACGCGTGCGCATGGGCGGCAAGCCAGCACCCACCCTTGTCTTCTTCTCCCAAATTCTTCGCCTGCCACCTCCGCTCGGACACCTTTTGGGATCGCACACTCACATAATGCCTACACCGCTAGATTCAGTAAAGGCAAATTTGTCCCCGCAACACCGGTCCTTCGTGGCTTTGCGTGACACACACCGCTCAAACCTGTTTTGCCTCCTCCACATCGTGAAACTAAGACTTGGTCTACAACACACCGCAACGATTAAAGTAATCTTTTCTCACGCCAGCATGAGAGAGGAGTCAGGGAGAAAGACGTAGGTACCCCTAGCCAAGCACACCGGCCCCATGGCACCCTCCCCGGTCGATGTCGCTGGCGACCCCGAAGTTCCCGTAGAAGGGAGCAGTCATTGACCGCCTGAATTGGCCGTGGAGACCCTGGCCACCACAGTAACGTTCTCCCGGATGACCCTGGCCCTGGCGAGGAAATCCTCCAGTATCATCTTGCCGGCGAGTCCCCTCCCAGTCTCTTCCTCTTCAGCAAGATCTCCATCTTTTTCTTCCCCGAGGCCGAGCTCCCTGGCTAGCAGCAACACTTCCAAGCCACGGGGCCGAGCTCCATGCCTCCATGGCCGGCGGCGGCGGCCCCTCCCGCACAAAGTCCTGTCGCTGCTACGCGCGACGGCCGTGCCATCACCGTCACCAGCGAGCCCATCCCCATGACGACCTTGCCGCCGAGTCCCCTCGCGATCTTCCTCTTCTTCGGCGAGATCTCCATCTTCTTCTCAGGGTCGAGCTCCATGCCTCCATGCATGGCCACCGGAGGCAGCGCTGCTTGACCATGGGGCCGAGTTCGATAACAGGCAGCGGCGACGACGCTCCCTGATTTGGAACGACAAGTCCAGCTCGCTAAGAGCACCTACGTCTTTTCATTGTCCAGCTCAGATAGAAAATATTAATTAAATTTAGGCGGTGTGTCCCAAGCAAAATCTTGTTTTCACCGTGTGAGCTAGACAAAGCTGTGCCGACCGTGTGAGCAAAATCTTGTTTTCACCGTGTGAAGCTGTGCCAAACAAGACCTATGGCCAAGCCATAAAGGACCAGTGTCCCAGGGACAAATTTGTCTTCAGTAAATGCCCATCATTGACATGCACCGCCTCCTTTTCCCCCCTGTTCATCGAATATTCGAACACCACTATCAGAGTAGATCTTTGGGAAGCCGCACTTATGTTAAAAAACCTCGCAACGGTGGATACTGAGCAGCAAGAGCAGCTGCGCGGCCGTGCAATCAAGAGTTCAAGACCGAGTTCTAGCATGTGGTTTTCCTTGAAATTTTCATCGGGCACGTGTCGAAACTAGAATATTGGAAGGGGAGGCCCAGGTGTAACGGTGGATTTACGACCCACGTAGGCTCAACGATCCAGTCCACTTTGGCCCAAGGAAAATTTATCGAAGCAAGCCCAATTAAGCAACCAACACTTCGCCCCAAGGAAAAATCAGAACACCGCAGTCTCCTCTTTCAAAAGAAGAAGAAAAAGAAGAAAGAACACGAGCAGGCCATCCTTAAACTGCATATATATGATCCGGTACAGTTTGACTAAACACTTCGTGTCTGCGCAACATGTGTGAATACAGTACGGCGGCGGCCCCTCCCGCACAAAGTCATGTCATTGCTGCATGCGACGCTTGTGCCATCACTGTAACCAGCGAGCCCATCCCCATGACGACCTTGCCGCCGAGTCCCCTCGCGATCTTCCTCTTCTTCGGCGAGATCTCCATCTTCTTCTCAGGGTCGAGCTCCATGCCTCCATGCATGGCCACCGGAGGCAGCGCTGCTTGACCATGGGGCCGAGTTCGATAACAGGCAGCGGCGACGACGCTCCCTGATTTGGAACGACAAGTCCAGCTCGCTAAGAGCACCTACGTCTTTTCATTGTCCAGCTCAGATAGAAAATATTAATTAAATTTAGGCGGTGTGTCCCAAGCAAAATCTTGTTTTCACCGTGTGAGCTAGACAAAGCTGTGCCGACCGTGTGAGCAAAATCTTGTTTTCACCGTGTGAAGCTGTGCCAAACAAGACCTATGGCCAAGCCATAAAGGACCAGTGTCCCAGGGACAAATTTGTCTTCAGTAAATGCCCATCATTGACATGCACCGCCTCCTTTTCCCCCCTGTTCATCGAATATTCGAACACCACTATCAGAGTAGATCTTTGGGAAGCCGCACTTATGTTAAAAAACCTCGCAACGGTGGATACTGAGCAGCAAGAGCAGCTGCGCGGCCGTGCAATCAAGAGTTCAAGACCGAGTTCTAGCATGTGGTTTTCCTTGAAATTTTCATCGGGCACGTGTCGAAACTAGAATATTGGAAGGGGAGGCCCAGGTGTAACGGTGGATTTACGACCCACGTAGGCTCAACGATCCAGTCCACTTTGGCCCAAGGAAAATTTATCGAAGCAAGCCCAATTAAGCAACCAACACTTCGCCCCAAGGAAAAATCAGAACACCGCAGTCTCCTCTTTCAAAAGAAGAAGAAAAAGAAGAAAGAACACGAGCAGGCCATCCTTAAACTGCATATATATGATCCGGTACAGTTTGACTAAACACTTCGTGTCTGCGCAACATGTGTGAATACAGTATAAACAGCAAGCAAGCAACTTAAACACAATGACACGTGACGATCAGAGCACAGTACTGGTGATCATTGATCAACGAACCTCCATTGCAACTGTTTGTTTGGACCTCTGCAATGGCAGGGCTGGAGCTGTCCAGCTAGTTCGGTGGCGCGAAGAAGAAGCGCAGCACGGCGTTGGCCACCGCGGCGCCGAGGCGCGCAGCATTTGGGGACTCGCGAGCGACGGGCGTCAGCGCGAGGAGGCACACCCCGACGAGCAGCATGAGGAGCCCGAGGAAGGAGGCCGGGGCGGTGGCGGCGCCTAAGTTGGCGATGACGAGGAGGGCGGCGCCGAGGACCAGGACACGTGCGGCGTCGATGAAGCGGCTCTGCTGGCGGCGGTCGATGATGACCGCTTCTTCCTGCTGCTCCTCGCGCCAAGCCATGTATGGCATCGCCTCCTTGTCGGCCATTTTGCTTTACACGTTCCACACTCTTTGCTCGGCAGAGCTAATGCTTCCAGAGAACTTTGGATTCAATGTGTGGGCAAGAGCTAAGTTAGAACCATGTATGGGCAAGAGTTCGCAGCGGAAAGCAAAGCAAAGCCAAAGAGGCGGTGGCGGATGCGCTGCCTCTCCCCGATTCCGCCGCGCGCTGCGCTGGGCTCCGCTGTGCTGTGTTTTTTTCTCTTTTTTTTTCTTTTTCTTTTTTGAGACCTCCGCTGTGCTGTGTGTGCTATGTTGCCTGCTTCGTTGTACTCTTTTAAATGTTTTTAATTGTTCGGGAAAAGGTAAATAGTTTAGTAACTTTCTTTTCCTACCTTTTCTGCCTTTTCCAGTGCGAGAACTGACCATAGCTGCACAGGAAAAACCCAAAAAGGCATTCTTTATTGAATCAATTGACCCTGTCATCTTTTTCTATTTCAGTTTCCGTCAACGGGCGTAGGAAGTGGTGGCACGTTGCACCTGCCCCGCGGTGGCACGTTGCTTCACGCCTTGATCATTGCGTAGTGGCCGGCGATGGCAGTTGCAGATTATGTGGGGGATCTATCGCGAGCGGTCAAACCGCAAAAACGAATTATGTGCGCGCTGCAGCCGGGAGCCCCCTGCCTCTAAACCAAGTTTCACCGTTTTAAAAAAGCATAGATTTCAAACTGAGTGTTTAAATAACAATCTGATTTCACCAGTAGATTTGTTGTGATGATATCTTCAAAACTAGACCTCACTTAATTATATTTTGAAAAATTTTATTAAAAAGTAAAAAATAAAGAATCAAAAAATTAAAGCAACAAATGAAAAAATTAGGCAACGAACAAAAATATTAGAACAATAGACAAAGAAAGTTGGACAAAACAAATAAAAAATTTGACAACAAATAAAAAAAGTGGATAACTAAATGGAAATGTTGGAGCTTAAATCGACCAAACGTAAAAGTTGTAGGAACAAATCAAATAAAAAGGTTGGCCGAGTAAAGAAAAAAGTTTTTTCTAGTGTCGATTATTTTTTGTCAAAACAAACCCAAGTGGGGTCTAGTTTTAAAAATCTCATCACGAGAAACATGATGGTAGAACCGGTTTTTCATTTCGATGCACGATTTGCTACAGATTTTTTTAATTGGGAACGTTGATGGCGTCAGCCTACTCCAACCAACTCCATCCCGGATTGGGATCCTCGCCAGTCACGGCGTGGCAGTCACCCGTACAGCCACGCCCTGCACCGTTGGATCCCGTTCAGCACATCCAACGGCTCGTAAGGACTCACACGCAGCGCTGCTAGCATACGAACATTACCTACCGCCCGGAGCACAAGGACATGAGAGCAGCGGCTTGCGGATCCCGACCTCAAGTACGAGGAGCATGCACGACGGCAGAACCTCTCTGGCCACAGCGACGGGAACGAGGTCTCCGTCTTCCAGCGACGGCCATCGCGGGGCATGCCGGCAGGAGGAACACGCACGCCGGCTATCTTCCACCAGCGGCCATCGCGGGCCACAGCGACGGGAACGAGCTCAATGGACAACAGCGAGCCCGGTTGCGCCGTGATGCTCTTATCCACGCACTCTGGTGGCGTGCTGCTATATTTCCACCCTGCTCTGCGCCGCTGCGTCCCTGTTCCGCCGCATCAAGAAGCAGATCCTGGTGGTGTCCAATCCACGGAGGCTAGCTGCGGGATACCATCGGTCTCGTGCTCATCTTCTGGTACGACCTCAAGGCGTCCGCGTCGCTGGTGATTTCACGCATCGACGTCCTCGAGAACGAGCGACTTCCGCCTCTGCGACATCAGCCGCTTCGAGTCTTTTGCAAGGTGTAGGATGTGCTTGTCAGGATCCAACGGCGAAGGGCGTGACTGCACGCGCGACTGCACACGTGCCTGATTGCCGAGGATCCTGATCCTCCATCCCGCGTTGCTTTCTTTTTTTTTTTAGGGAAATGCATATGGATAACTCACCAATGTGCGTTCCGGAACGCACAGAATTCAATGCATAGGGGACCATCTTTTTTTCATTTTTGCGGCATGCTCTCTGATTTATGGATTCACAGAGGGCCGAGTGCCGACCTTAGTTGATTGACAATGGCAAAAGCCTTGCGAAACTAAGTAATACAGAGACTCTGTCCATGCTGTCATAGAACTACACTTGCTAGCCTCGTTGTTGGTGAACTAGCAAAAATTCACATGCATCTTAAGTGTGAACTTACTATGGCT